>JAQQPU010022602.1:0-13874 GCA_029168905.1 Artemia sp. Kazakhstan ARC1039
GAATACTGGCGAGAGCAAGTAGTCTATACTGAAGTACGGATCATCTACGATCTTTTACTTATACCGGAAGCCTGTTTTAATTCACTGTGCTAATATATATTTGTTCACTATTTGTTCAGTTCTAGCAAAGTTACTGGAGAAGATACTGTGCCCTACAGTGGCAGCGCGAGCGGATGTGGGTGACAGTCAGTTCGGTTTCCGGTCCGGTCTCGGTGTTCAGAATGCACATGCAACTTTTATTTCAATTGTTTAAAAGTTTAAGAAACGAAAAACTCCGTTATTCGTCTGCGCAATAGACATATCTAAGGCGTTTGATTCTGTCTTACATTCGCAAGCAGTCTTGTCACTACTATGGGCAGGAGTTGATCCCTTTGTTTGTAATTGTTTCTGGCAATGGTATCGAAAATCTCAAGTAAGAATTCGGTCTGCCGGACTGCTTTCTGGACCTATAGATATACGTAGGGGTGTTAAACAAGGCTCAGTAATCAGCCCTGTGATATTTAACAATGCAGTACGTTCTGCGACAAAATCGATAGAAGATTTTTTGATAGATGATGGAATTGATGCTAGTCATCTATCTTAAACATATGATCTACTTTTGATGAGTAATAATTTAGAATCTTTACAGAAAGCTATTAATGCAGTGTCATCTGCACTTGGTGATATTGGGCTAACAATAGAGCCGTCTAAGACTGAATTCGTCGTTTTGAATGACGAAACATTGCCAAATCGTGTTGTTTATGTTTGCGGGAAGACAGTTCTCCAAAAGGATAAGTTTGAGTATCTTGGACTCCGGTACGGGAATTCTATCAAAGCTACTAAAAATCTAGTTATTGCAGCACTTAAAGAAAACTGTGGAAAACTTACGGTATGCTAGCACGAACTAAAGTTCAATTTGACAAAATTACGCTCGGTCGTCTCTGTAACGCCATGTTCGCGCCACATGTCTTTTTTTTAACCCTTTATGGAACTGCTTTAGTAAAACCGAACGTAATCTAATTCGTTCAATTTTTTTTCGGTATTGCAAATATTTATTGGGAATTCCCATATGGTTCAGAAACTCTTATGTTTCGCAGAGGTACAGAGATATAATCCAACGATTCGGAAGCAGGGCCTTTCAAAGGGGGTAGGGACACGACTGGGGCTTTTTTATGTTTTAATCGGGAGGGAGCGTCATAATTAATTTCGCTCCGGGCGCCACTAACCCTAGGAACGGCCCTGTTCGGAAGAACTTGAGCACATGTAGAAAATCATAACGATACATTTACCGAACAGTCTCTTCTTCTTCCGAGCAAAATCATTGAATATATATGAATATTTTAAATTTGTCATCTCCATTTGCTTAGTATATCCTGTAGCATTGAATTAGGTCTTTAATCTTCTTGTAATCATAGTACCGTTTTATATGTTGTATACTGTCTTGAAGCCCATTAATGAAAGGCTCCGTACATACCTCTGCTTATTTTACGGTGCAAGCCCTCTGCTCGTCGCTGGGTCCAAGATCTGGCGACAAAATCCAGCTGATGGTTCAAGAGCCGATTATTACCCTCATCAGAGGTAATTCTTAGGCATTTGTTTTAGACTGCCTCTATTCTGTCCGATAACTCCTTGGAGATGCCAGGAAGCCAAACACGACAGGTTTACCCAAGCATCGATTGTACAAATGGGAGAAAAACTCTCGAACAATATGATTTGGGACACTAAAACCTTTAAAGGGGTTTAAGAAGGAAGAATAAAGTATTAGCGCGTTGTAAAATATTGTATAGCAATCCTATTTTAAATCATCTGAGGTTCTACTGGCCAGTGATTTCACAGTGCTAACCGGCAAATAAGGGATAGGGCGAGAAAAAAGGAGGATTCTTAGAAAATTTAATTTTTTAAATTGTTGACTGTGAAGTACTAACTGGCATATTGCTAATTATAGCCTCAGGTGATTTCTGTTCCAGGATATCCATCGGGTTCCTTTTTCAGTTTTTGTATCACATCTGTAAGACCGATTTCCATAAAAAAAACTTCCATTTATCTGAAAATCATAACCTAGGATGTCTGTTATTAGGAGAAATAGTAGGCTCCGTTGGGCGTAACAGGGCTCCCTGAGGCACACCACTAAATTGGCAGACAATTGGGATACACGTTTAGATATTTAACTACTTACGTTCTATCTGAAAGGAACAACTAAGTTATTCTAGTTAAGTAGGGATCAGCTTCATTGAAAAGTTTTTCTGCCAATGTATTGTGGCTAATCAAACCAACAGCTTTTTGTAAGCCCAGAGATATAATCTTGAGCCAGGTATTACAGTGGCTGATCCAGGATGTTTTTAGGGGGGGGGGGCAAAGTAGGTTGATTCGATAAACTTGCGTTAGAAGCAAGTTTAATTAACGCAAACTTGCGTTAATTAAGTAAATTATACTACTTTAGACTATATTAGGGGGGCGCCCCCCGCCCCCTCCCCCTCCTCTGGATCCGCCACTGAGGTATTGGGTTTTTCAAGTTGGTTAAAAATTGTCTCCATAAGGTTAACAAGGTAAAGGATAAGGTAAAGGATAAAGGATAATTCATGGGTAAAAGGATAAAGGAAAAAGTAACAAGATTGGTAGATGTAGAACAAAAATTTAATTTGTACATATATATAAAATTTAGCTAAGAAGACAGTGATTACATAACTTGATGTTTTTTATGCTCTTTTCAAATTCGATAATCGCTTCTGGAGAAAATTCCAATTTGAGCTCTTAATGGGGCCACAAACGGTAATTTATTACCGTCTTCATAGTTTTTAGGCTATTACATAAAGTTAAAAACTAATTAGACATAAAAATTTTCTTTTAAAGGAGGCTTTAAACAACTTTCTATGGTGTTTCAGTGCCCTGTTAGCAGCAAAGAAAAAAAAAGAATAAGAGCGCTACCTATCACTGCCACCCATGCAGAAATGTGATTTTCTTTATTGTTCAAAAGTGGGTGCTGCAAGTTTTCTAATTAAGGTTTTCAACAAAGGTGATTCCGATAGTGTACTTTTATTTTGTTATGATGCTTTTTTCGAGGGGTTTCAGGCTCTTTTTGAAAATTCCTGCAAATTTGTTTTCTAACTAACATTTACTGTTAAGACTAGTCAAAATAATAATTATCATTCCGTAATCAGCTACAAATATCAATTTTTCCTCACAAGACTGTGTTTTTAGAAATATATTTTTAAACTTTTGTCACTATGGCATTCTTGAGCCTCTTTAAGGGCTCAAAATAATATTGGCCCCAGAAGCGATTATCGAATTTGAATATACAACAAAAAAGAGCATCGAGTGATATAAATTTACTGGACGTAAGTTTCCAAATTGCCTAGTGTTAACACTTGGAAGTATATTTACTTTCCACCGCGGAGCTTAAAAGATTTGGGAGAAAATATAATTTGAAGAAAATTTGGAGTAAGTGTAAAAGGATGGTTACCGTCAAAATCTTGTTTGTTACTTTTCTAGACACGCAAGCAACGAACCCCAATTTCTAACAATTTGGGAACTTAACAATTGGAAGTTTTCATTGAAAACTAAGGATAAATGTTTTGAAAGACTATTGGGATAGGTCTTAACTATTTAAATCAGAATGTTTAGTGGACAAGTGCTGCACTTTTTATATTTTTAATTCTTATCCCTACTTCTATGGGAAAAATAACAAGAGGGCCGAAAGAACACACTGTAAGAAAGTACACATAATCAGAGGTTCAAAACCCAAGAGTGTTGTTCATGGACGTCGTTTAAGGGTGGGACAAGGGAGCAGTTGCCCCCTTCCCCCAATAATGTGGAGAAAAAATTATTATATATTCCATGCCCCTTGACTATCCAGATATGGACCTCTTTTGCCCCTCCCAATAAAATCACTAGAAATTCGCCCCTGGCGTTGTTACATGGTACACATAGCCCACTCTTGCGAATCTAGGCCCTCGGTCAACATATACCAAATTCCGTAAATGACATTGAGACAAGGTGAATATGCAACTCAATTCCTTTTTGTTTACTCTTTCAAAATACATAATGGTTAATTCACCCTCAAATGCCCCTCCCACCCCCTTGATAGTCCCATATTTAGTTCAAGAATATCTGAAAACTAAAAGTAAATCCCGAGCAATAAAATCCTTTCTTATAATATCCAATATATTTCTACTAATCAGATTATCATGTTTTCTTCCTTTTTTACATGCTTTGGAAACCATTTCTAACAATATTTTGCTTACGCTCTCAATCAAACACGGAGACAAATTACAAACCGAGAAGATTACTGGTTTAAGATAGGGGCTAGAAGGTATGACTGCATGAAATTTATCACATGGCTATATAATTTCGTGTATACAGATTGGCCCATCTGGTTTCTAAGGCCACCACGGCGTTTGTTGCGTTCTGCGTAACCATATCTGCTTATATATTCATAACCTATTACGCATAAATTTCGAATTTTTTTCTTAAATCAAATTAGATTGTCCAGAACAATTAGTGTGTCCTCGGTAGTATGGTGGTCAGTATCCCCGCCTGTCACGCGGGAGACCGGGGTTCGATTCCCTGCCGGGGAGGATTTTGAGCACATGTCTCCATAGATTTCATAGGTGAAGTTTTGAGAAAAACAATGATTTCATTATTTATTGTAAAATAAAGTAGTTACAAAAAAAAAATTCATGTTCAAAAATATGTTTTTATTCTCCTTAAAATTCTAACCAAACAGTTCGTGGTCACGAGCTATAAGTAAAGTATGCCTTCTGCTAATAGTAACCGAAACTTAAAAAAAGGAGTTTTGATCGTACAATATCATCAAAAGAATTAGTTTTTTATAGTTTCTGGTCCAAAGAGGGCCGAGAAGGTATCGAATGAAAATGGTGAGACAGCCCATTGTTTTTAAATCATCAAAAAACTATTGTGCCTAGAAGTGCTTTCCTTTTTCAGGTAATACCGCACAATGGCGCATTCGTTCCTAAAGATGCACATTCCATACAAAATCAACGGTTAATATAGGCGATTATTTTAACCCTTCTTTTAACTCAGTTGATTCATTTGAGGCTTGATAAAATTATATACTGTGGTAGTTTACTTGTAGATCTCTTTGTATTTAAGGATTATCCCCTCGGCCCGGATTTCCAAGAACTTCCCAAAGGTGTGCTTCTGGAACGACTTAAAAAACAGGAACTAAGTATCCCAAAAATAGGGTGTTAAATGGATGGAAATTGTTCTGTGAAATTCCACATCTATGAGTATCCTAAAGCTACTATCTACAAAACACAAAATTTCTTATTTCCCGGAGAAAGATGACCGCACAAGTAACCATCCATAGCCCATAGTCGTACTTTATAAAATGAGGGCATATTCAAAAGAAAATTTAAAGATTTAGTTCCCATTTTAAGAAGCAAAAGATATCACACCACAGGAAAGTCACACATTCTATAATTTTGGCCAGAACAGGGCCAAAAAATTCTGAAAAATAGTGAAAGGTTGTTCATATAGCCTCCCTATCTCAGAGCTCGTACTGGAATGCAGTATACTACTCGTTCTTAAACATGCATGCAGTCTACAAAAACAAACCGCTATTATCGTTTATCCGATAAAACTAACGTTTATAAAGTATTGCATAGTTGCACATTATGTATTATGGCATTGGTCAGTGAATCTTCTAATGGGGAGGAGTTATGTAAGCTCCAAGAAAGTGCTTCATGTCCATGTTTTCAAACTTTCTATGACAGGAGGATCAGCCAATTTGAATGAAAGTTCAGATGGCTGCGTGTATAACCTCTGGTCTCCCTTCATCAGGAAAATATATATTTATATAAATGAATGATGATAAAATATAACGGGCAATATGACACTCGGGGGTGAAAGTTCCTCACTTATTGCGGATGCAGTAGTTTAGTTTTGAATAATTATAATTTTTTTCGAAAAGCAAATGCTTTAAACGAGTTTTTTTTGCTCTAAGCATTTGAAAAAGCTAAACCTTGATTTAAAGAGCTGAATTTGAGAGGTGGTGCTCCTCCATGTATTGACTATAATCCTGGGCTATGGTATTAAAAGCAAACAGAAATTAAATACAAAATAGGTTTTTTCAAACGAAAATAAAGAGTAATAGTAAAAATTAGAACGAACATAAACTATTCCGTATATGAGGTCGGCTGCCACCTCTTTAACCCCTCGATCGTTACGCTAATTTTTTTTCCCCTATGTTTTAAGAATAACTGCTTAAGTACAGAGAAATTAGAAAGAGATAAAGAATATTCTTCACAATGCCTCAAGAATGAAAGAGCATTTGCTTTAAACTGTAATGTGTTTTAAAAGGTTATCAGTAATAAAAAAAAAACACTTACAATTACTCATTAACTACGTTTGTTGCGCTCATAAATGATTTCAGCCTGGCACTAACACTTTAGCGTAGAAATCGGGGGTTAAGGAGGATTCTAGCTTATCTCCTCCACCCACCAGGTCCAGAGATTCATATTAAAAATACACACCTTACGAGTAATTAAAGAATTTTGGATATATTCTCCACACTTCTGGATTTTTCACATAGGTTTTGTAGTTTTAAAACCCTGTTGATAGAGCATATATTCAATGTGAGGGGGCTGGGTACAGTTGCTCCGAAGAACATTCCAAAATTATAACGATTATTTCTATCGCTTTATATTTTTAACCCGTTTTTGGTATACCGACTGGTTAAGCCCCCCCCTCGCACCAAAAACGAATGCGTAAAATCATACTATATGGACCGTAAATATATTTGGAATATGAAGACTGCAAATAGGGTATAGTCTGCTTATGTTTTGTTCTAGGTCGGCCCATGTTTTGAAAGAAGATCAGTTGGGGTTTGTTAAAGATTCTGTTGAAAAAGTCTATAAGCTTGTAGAAGAAACGTCAACAGATGGCAAACAATTTCTATTAACAGTGAAACACATTTTAAAGGTAGGTTATCCTTTTCCCTGACCTATTATGCATCATATACTTATATTTTCTAGATTTTGTGTCATTGAGCACTACATTGTTCTATTCATGAATGTACTTATGGAAAAAATGTGCTTATCTAGGCCGTTGTTTTTGGGAAGAGTCTCTGAACTTATCTTATGGAGAAAAACTTTGCCGTATATATACTACTACTACTACTACTAACAACTTACCGGAGCACCAAGCTGCCTGAGGTCAACACAGCTGTGCACGCTCCTCCATCTTACTCTTTGCACCCTCCCAGGAAGTTCCCATTTCTCTTAAATCTTTCTTTACGACATCCTCCCACCCCAACTACGGACGACCTGCTTTTCGTTTAGCCCTAGACGGTTGTCCGAAAAGGACAATCTTTGGCAATCTGTCATTCTTCATCCGCAGGACGTGTATATATAGATATAACTTTAATTACGTAAAAGAAATTGCAGCAGATAGCAAACAATTCTTCTTAACCATTAAACGCGTATTTTTGGTAAATTGCCGTCTTTATTTATGATCTATCTTGTACCATAAAGATAATACCTCTTCACAAAGGTGGAAGTCATACAGACACAGAAAATTATGGATCAATCTCAATCTTATCAGTTTTCTCGAAAGTCTTTAAAACGCCAATGAAAAACCAGCTTTATCAATATTTAGAGGCCAAATGCTTTTTTAACAGCCGCCAATTCGGGTTTAGGGCTGGCCATTCAACCGAAGACGCCCTTACTTCACTAAGTTTATTCGTAAACAGAATCCTAGATTCGGGTGCTTTACCTGCAGCAGTGCTTCTAGATATTAAGAAAGCGTTTGATAGCATGCACCACGAAATACTACTAGGAAAGCTGGATCATATTGGAGTTCGTGGCCAAGTCCTAGATTGGTTTAAGTCTTACCTGGAATCGTCGTATGTACACAGGAAATGACCATACAAATGATGTCGTAGTTAACTGCGGGGTGCCACAGGGCTCTAAATTGGGACCGGTATTGTTTCTTGTTCACGTAATTGATCTTCAGCAAGTACTGACTCCTGCAAGTCGTAGCCCTTATTGCTGCAAACTATGTCACCCACAAACGACGCCGGGGTCTATAGTAGAAGCCGAGGACGAACTAATGGCATTTGCGGATGATTCATTTATGGCAAGCTCAGAATGGAACATCAAGTCTCTCAAAACGAAGCTACAAGACATTCTTGAAGAAACCTGTGTGAAGTACCTGTGGATGGACGCAAATCGTCTAGTCATCAACATTGACAAATCGAGTGTTTTATTTTTTTCACGTATAGATTCGCTGGCTCCTGATGTGATTGGTATTGAAACCTCTCGTGTACTTATCAACAGACCAGAAAAAGGACACGTTCGATACCTAGGGATTTTAATCGACGAAAACCTCTCGTTCTGACACGACATAGCAAGTGTCAAGACGAAGCTTTCAAGGAACCTTGGAATCTTGAGAAAACTCAGTCACCATTTCCCTAAAAAAATACTGATCCTGATTTACAATGCAGTTATCAAGCCTCACATTCAATATTGTTCTACAGTTTGGCAATCTAATTTCAAGACACATTTACAGAGACTAAACTCACTTCACAACAAAGAACTTCAAATTTTAGGCCCAGCACCGAATAGACTATCAATGGCATCACTTTACAGTATCTTGCACCGTTTTTTGTTTTAAATATTTTTCAGGAACACTCCTATTGCCTTTTAAAGGCTTATTCACACTAGCATCACAAATCCATAGTTTAAATACACGATCTTCATCAGACATTTATATAACCCCGACACCGACAGCTAGGTCGGAATTTTCTTCTAGAATTGCGTGTGCTAGAGAGTGGAATGCACTTCCGCAAGAACTGAAGTCATATAGGTCTCTCGGCTCCTTTAAAAAGAATGTAAAAAAATATCTAAAAGATTAAATATTTATTTACTAGAGTTATTTTGTTATTATTATGTTTATAATTTTTTTTATATTATTATTATTTATTATATTTTAGTTTGATACTTCAAGGGGTGTGAGCGGAGGAGAAGTTGTGTTAAATTTATTGTTATTTGATGGCGGTTCGGGGTGGAAAATGGATAGGACAGGTAGAGTATGCAATTATTACGGGCCCAAACGTGCATCAATGCAAAAGGAATTGAGTTAAGTGTATTTTTATATATTTTTTTTCTTTGAATTAAAACCCATATTGAACTTAAACTTGAACATGTATGTGTATGTCTTAGATGGTAGGGGTATATGGTTCTTGGAACTCATTAGGATGTGGAAGGAAAGTTAAATGTATCTTTCAAAATCTGTGGGTGGGGGGGGTAATTTTGGTCCTTTTTCGATTTTTTCAAGGAGCATACCAAAAGAAGGTATTTTTCAAAACCTGAGGGTAAAAAAATCGAAGAGAGACGGCGGTAATTGACGCACCTGTTTATCTAAATCATGGAGGAATGGGCCTCTTTATTCCATAGCTTTCCGGGGGGGGGGCACGAATCCATATCAAAGGAAAATAAAACCTTAGCAAAATTTCCTCTTAGAGACCACATTTCCTGATATGTGTGTAGAGAATGGTACTTCATTACATTGTCGTTGCTATCACTGCTTATGGGAACAATGTTTCATACAACATATGAAACATTTTCATTGTGTTGACAGGAACGGCCATCATCAGTTACGGCCAAGTCATTGCCAACATGGATTCTAGGCAGAAAAAATGTTATAAAGATTCTGATCTCTAGTTGAAAGACACTCCCCCTCCCTTCCTCCAGCATCCTATGAAGAAACGCCAAGCAACTTCTAAAAATCAGGCTAATATTATCCCCCTATATAAATTGAATTAAAATATTTTCTTTCTTATGTTTTATTTTTTAGATATTAGCTTTTGATGCTTTTATTTTGTTGCAATTTTATTTATATATAGAGAGAGGAGCTTTGGAATCAATGGAAAAATGTGGGATGTCCAAAATTTGAAAAACCAAATCAGAAAAAGCCAAAAGATGGGGTACCACCTCCAAAGAAGGCTAAAATATCGTCTGTGGATAAACTCAGACAGGCAGTAAGAGAGGGGAAAACGGATATTGGAAGGTAAATATTTTCAGTACTTTAATCCTAGTAAGACCTAATATACTAAGAAAAAAACACTACTATCACTGTTTTACGAACTCGTCCTGGGTTACCACTGTGTTACTAAGGGGCAAATTTGGGTTTGCTAGCTCCCTGAATGCTGTATGCCAAAGAAATGAGACGTACTAAAGACGCTTAAATTTTAAAAGTAGTATTCTAAATGTCCTTCAGTATTTATCATTTGTATCATTAATGTATCAATAATTTGTTTTATTGTGTTTTTCGTTCTCTTCCTTTTTTCTATTCTGTCTTGTGACTTGCTTCGCTGTGATGGGTAGTAAAACTAAACATACAGAATAAACAAGGGAAATGTATTTAATAGCTGAGAAAATATTCGAAAAAGAGAAAAAATTGACGAAATATAAGGAAAATTCAGGAGTACATAATTGCCAATTTGGCATTATGCATTAAGTTCTATACACTAAGTTTTCTTATTTTTTACCCTATGGTTTCCCCCCGATTTCTTAATATCTTATTCTCTTTTATTTTGTCAATTTCAAAGCAGTGTTGCACTGCCTAAAAAAAAAATATTCAGCTGTTTGTCGTGAAAGTTGCATGGCAATTGCTTCCTTTATGTTTGCTTTCGTGTTAGTTGTATCCGGTTGCGTGCCAATAAAAGTAATTAACTCCAGTTTATCTTGAAATGGTTTTGATGCAAAAATGATGGATTGCTATTTTATATGATTTTTAATATATTGGATTTATTCCACTTTGCTAGTGACATATTTAGAATGTGTTAGAATCTAAAGAACTAAATACCGAACCCCAAAATAATGATAATTATCTTCTTGAATTTGGAAAGGACTAGTTAACATTTTGCTTTTTTTTTCGTTTTATTTATTTATTTTCTAATTAAAACTGACAATGATCCCTGGATTAAAGAATGTTTATATTTGCGGAAAAGTTTGCTGATTTACTTTAACTCGTTGTGCCTTATTTTATTTTATTGGACGTTAGAATCGCTTTTAAACCCGTTATTTAGCTTTTTAAAGACTATTTAGCTTTTTGTTTCATTTGGCTAATTATTGTTTCTCTTTCATAGCCAATTCTGGATTCATAATTATTTATAATTTTTTATTCCGCTGTTTTGAAGTATTCGCCATTTTCTTTTTGTTTGCGTGTGTGTCCATGCATTGACAATAGACAAGTCTATCTGAAAAAATGAATTTTTTCAGTTTTTTATTTTACTCACTCTTGCTGAATATTTTCACTCACATCCGAATATATTTCTTTTTTTATTTATGGGAACGGGAAACAGCGTTGCCTTGCTTTAAAAGTATTAACACTTTCCAAGAAAGATTGAAATGTCAATGCTGCCTTTTTGTTTTGCTTGTATCCGGTCGCGTGTCATTAGGAGTAATTCACTCCTATTAACTCAAATTTATCTTGTAATCATCTTGATAGAAAAATGAATGAGACAACTTAGTTATGAAAGCTCGTCTGTGTGTATGCTCAAGTTGTGTTGATTCTTCTAATCTAAAGTTCCTTTTAAATAGTGACCATCTGAACAGTATCTGGAATGCTTCTTTGGATGAACCGTTTAATATGGAGGATTCTTTACCTCAGGTGGAAAATTTCTTCTCGGAAGCTATTAAGGAATTAGATTTACCAGTAACTAACCCGAAGATGTAAGTACATTGGTTCTTTGTAGGGTAAATTTTTCGTTATTCATATTATTTACATACGAATAAAGTAAACATATCACTCGATGCCTTTTTTTATGCTTTTTTCAAATATAATAATAATTTTTGTCGGAAATGAATTTTAACCCCCCACTCCTATATATACCAATTCAGGGTATATATTTGCACATTAGGGGGTGGGGGAAAGTTTAAACTTACCTCTCATTTACATCAGAAATAAAATTTACCCCCGCCCCGTAATGTGCAAATATATACCCTGAATTGGTATATATTGGGGTGGGGGTGAAATTCATTTCCGGCAAAAATGATTATTATATTTGGAAAGAGCATAAAGAAAGGCATCGAGTGGTATGTTTACTTTATTCGTAAGTCAATAATATGAATAACGAAAAATTTACCCTTTGTTGTTGAATTTGATATTCATCTAATGACAATTCATTGTGTTATCGTGCCGTCTGAGGCCAACACAGCAGCGCATTATTTTTTGTATAAAAATTGTATAAAAAAATTATTTTTTATACAATTATGAAGTAAAATAACTAAAAAATGAGCTCAAATCCTTTTTGTACCATTTTGTTGTCCTTAGGTGATTTTTCTTCGTCACGGCTTTGTTAAAATAACGGGTTGAGAACTTGAATGTTTTTTTTCTCTCTATTTTTATGGGTCCTATATTTTCTTGGGTGATGTTTGTGGGCATTAAAGGACTATTTTTAAAGGCATTAAAGGGCTGGTATATTCAAAGAACATATTATTTAAGGTTCACTTTTTCCATCGGATTATTGTGGAACCAGGCACGCACCGCATAACCTATATTGTCTTTTGATTTGCGTGATTTATCCTCCACTCCTACATTGAAATAAGTGTTTGTGTACAGACCTAAAAAGAGAATAGAGTTGTGCATTAGTAGTTTGTGCATCTTGTCATTTTGATTGTTAGTGATTAAACAACATTGCAGATGGAAGATAGGTCAAAAACTAAAACCAGAAAAAGGGTTAGGAGGGTTAATGCTATATTGAAATTAGCGGTTGCCTTCCGAAGGAGCAGGAAATGCTGTAAACAATTTACATTTAGCCTAAATAGTTGTAATACTGATTGCTGCTTGAGTTAAAGACGAATTTTACAATTTTTGAAGGCCGGTTGATACACATCCTCTCCTGATACTTGTTCAAACTTTTTTCTCTATATCATTCTCTGCCTGAGAGCTGCTAAATAGGGAGCTAAAATGGTTAAAATTCTGTTTGAACAAGTTGCGTATGCTGACATAGATCACCTATCTACGGTCGCTTGATAACTCCAAAGACAGGTAGACTGCCTCTCTCAATGTACGAAGCCATTTTGTATATACAGACTAATGTAAATGAAATCAACGCCAAGGTGGTATTACGCCATAACCCAACAAACCTCCCTTGTTAACAATCAATGGACTCAATACAACACCAAGCCGCTAGAGGCCGACACAGCTACGCACAGCGACACATTCCAACGTATACAAAGCCTCCCTCCTTACATTTTCCTAAGAAGTAATTTCATTTCCTCTAAATCTTCCTTGGGATATCCTCCCACCTCTTTTGTGGACGATCTGCTGTTCGTGTGTTCCAAGATGGTTGGCCGCCAAGGACAATCGGTTGACAATCGATTGTCCTTCATCCACAGAAGATGTTCTATCCATTTCAACCTTTCTCTCATTGTAGCCCTTGTAGCCCTGTTCAACTACATTTTTAGTACAGCTTACTTACTTAAATACGGTCAATCAGACGGGTACCCACAACAATCCTTTGACAAATAGTCTGGAAAATATCTAAAAAATCCTCTCCCGTCTTTCGGAGCAACCACAGTTCAGAACCATACTTGGCCACTGTCATCGCTGTAGCGTCCAATATTCTAATCTTGGCTCGCAGACTTGTGTTCGCGCTTCCAAACTTTTTTCAACTTAAAACACACCCTGAGTCTTGGCTATTCTACTTTTAACATTTCTACTGCAATCACCATTTTTTATCAATAATACTACCTAAGTAATTGAAGTTATCTACTTGATCGATTTTCTCCTTTTCCAACATTACCTCTTCCCCGTCACTTATTCCCAGTCTTACCGACTGAGTCTTGTTAACATTAATTTCCTCTTCACCTTCACTTATTACCTCTTCATCTCTTCACATTACCTCTTCACCTTCACTTATTCCCAGTCTT
>JAQQPU010022603.1:0-13873 GCA_029168905.1 Artemia sp. Kazakhstan ARC1039
CATTCCTATGAGACTTATTAATATTAGATTTACTAAATTTGAAAAGCGACAACATTTAAAATGAATTTTTTTCAGTAAACTGCAAGTTATGTTCTGGTTTTTAGAAGGCACTGGGGACGTCGGCCCTACTCCTCTAAGGTTCTGCTTGTTTTGATGGGCCTTTTTTAAAAACTTAATTTCTTGATAAACTTGCAAGTTTGAAATATTATGGAAGAATTGTGGGTAAAATCTCAAGCATAGGAGAGAGTTGAGCGTATACTCTATAGATTCTTCATTCATTTTGTTTTTGAAAATACTCTGTAATTATTAAATACTGAATTTTGAATTGAACTAGGAATCGAATCAAATTGCTAAACTTTAGATTAAGTCACATAGGCTAGTCTTAAAAAATGACTAACCCATGGTCACCAAAAATTTCATCAAGTCAATTGCATTGACAATATATCAAACTAAAAACTCCTTCAATACCGCTAAGCTCCTTGGAATATTTAAATAGGGGGTTAATAACTATTGCTGGATTTGTGATCCTTACAGCAGACCCAGGAAGTTTATTTAGGCTAAAAAGTAAAGGGCAAAGCATTGCTCAAGAAATCTGAACAGTACTAGCACAAGTCCATACAGAATATTAGTCCATAAGGTATTGATGTTCTGGAGTTGGAAATTCGATTGGAAATTGAAAGTTCTAGTGCCCTTTTCAAAAGTCAAAAGTGATTGGAGGGCAACCAGCCTCCCCCAAGCTAATTATTTCTCCGAACACATCCTATCAGAATTTTGAGACAGTCATTTTACTCAGAATATTTGAAAGGTCCAGTAATTATGTCTTTGGAGACCCCCCCCCAGAAAAATTCAAGTTTATGTTTATGTGTTTTTGACTTTTTCAAGTTTCTGTTCATGTGTTACTAACATTTTCAATTTTCTATTTGCTTCTTTCTGACTTTTTCAAGTTTTTGTTCCTGTATTCCTCACTTTTCTCAGTTTATATTTGCGTGTTTTAACTTTTTCAATTTTCTTTTCATTTGTTATTAACTTTTGAAGTTTCTATTTAAGTATTTCTGACTTTGTCAAGTTTCTGTTCATGAGTTTTTAATGTTTTCAAGTTTCCTTTCGCTTGTTTCTGGCTGTTCACGATTCTGCTAAAGTTTTGAGTTCTATGTTTCCTTCAAAACTCTCACCTTTAAAAAAGGCTATTATTCTTGCTAAATCAACGATGTAAGAGAAAAAAACAAATTCCTTGCGTAATTACAGTACAAAAGGAAAATATATGCAATATAGCTTATTTGTGTATTTTATGACACTTCAATCGTTTGGATAAATTATATTTTCAAGAAATTAATTTAGTGCAGATGATGCAGGTATAATGTTTTTCTCCAGTATGTGTTCTCAAATAAGTAGATAAGGTAGAACTCTTTGTAAATCTTTTGGCACAAAGCTTTCAGGTGTTTACATTTTTACTCAAGTGTGAAGTCTCAAATGAGTAGATAGGTTAGAACTCTATGAAAATGCTTTTCTGCATATCTTGGAGATATAACGGCTTTTCCCTTGTATGAGTTATCAAGGATGAATTTAGATGAATTTGAACTTCTAGAAAATGATTTTGCGCATATCGTGCAAGTAAAAAGTTTTTCTCCAGTATGAATTCTCATATGAGTAGACAGGCTAGAACCCTTGTGAAATTTTTTTACTGCATATCCTGCAGGTATAAGGCTTTTAAAACTTGACATTCATGTGGTTAATTTTTTTTTCGTTTTGTAAAGCTACTTCTTCCTGAATTTTCAGGCTGTGGAAAAGCGGAATAGCTTTCTTTCCATAAGTTAGATCATTCATTTTTGTCTAGTTGCATTGCAAATTCATTTTTTTCATTAGTGATGGGTACAGTCTCAAAACGATAGATAGTGCCATAGTTCCTGCAGGACTTCGATTTTCATAGGTGGAGCTACTTCTGGTTGCCTAAAAATCAGACTAGCATATGGGTTGGCTAAACTGCAAAGTAAATAGCCATCATTCCATGTAGCTTTGTTGGCCATTCCATTTAGGTTATCCAAAGCTAATATTATGAATATGCAATCTTAGAAATAACTGAAAAACATTAAAATTTCTGACTTTCATATATTACGGTTTTGAGGGAACACGAGAAAGTGGCCATTAAGAAGGCTTCATTCCATTGTTACTCCACTTTTTAAGTTTTCCTGTATTGAGATGTAAGGCTTGAACGTCACTGGAATGAGTTTTCAAAAGATTTGCGGGGTAGTCGCTAATCTGAATAAAGTAGTGGGCATGTTCAAAGGTAACAAAACTTAATTTCAGAAATAAATGATACGAAGAGTCCTTAGGTTTAAAAACGGGGAAAAGGGTAATTACTAGGGGGGTTCGCGTAAAGCCGAATAGATTTGATTTAGGAGTGATTTAAAGAAAAAGCTGCTTGAAATCAATAAAAAGAAGGTTTTTGACTAATATAGTTTGGTATAGGAGTTTTCGTGAATGTGAATAAAAAGTTTTAGAAGCGATATATAGAAAAAAGCCATTGAAGAAACTTAAAGTAAAACGCCTCGAAGATATTTGAAACTCAAAGGTTGATCTTGTAAAGTTTTTTTCCATAATGGTCATAATATTAAGTAATATAAGAAAATTATAAATTTTCCCACTATAAATAGGCGTTTTTATTCTGTAAAGATCGGAGAAAAATGTAATCAAATTGTTATATACCTGCTTTATAAGTAGTAGGTCTCAAACAAAACGGAAATGCGAAAATTAAACATTAAAAATGTTAAATCTCCGAAAAATAAAAGATATATAAATAGTATTTGCTGTAAGTAATAAGTGTTAATAACTAAAACTTTACTGAATTAAAAAGACTTAAATTGGGAAAACTTAAGGACTTAAGGTTCAAAAATAAAGATTTCTTCCATACAAAGCCGTTCCCTAATAAATAGGAACATGGAAAAATATGAAAAATCAGAAAGACCTTGAAATCAGTAAAATATGTCGGGTTAAAAAAACTTGGATTGTAAGCCCGTAAGAAGACGCGATTGAGTGTTTTGTAGGGGGAGGGTTAGTAAAACACATAATGGTCAAAAATTTAGTAGGTTTAGTAGGTAAGGGCTAGGCAATTTTCCCAGAAGAAATGTAATATTGAGAAAATTTCCCCCATGTCTACTGTAAAAATAGAATACTCTTCTCGCTTTGACCTAGGTTTTGTGATATTTGACATTCTAAGGCGCAAGCCTCTAAACTTAGTATGAAGAAATCAGCATTGTTCCCCAGCAGTGGACTATAGAAGCATGTAATAGCACGTTTCTGAATTTATAGGTTATAGAGAAAACGTTAGTATTCCAAATAACTAGAAGTCATTATTATAAGTTTATATAACCTGTCTATTCTAGTGTGAGGGGGTCCTAAGGAGGGCATATAGACTTGCTCGTTTTACCTGAAAAAATGTAACAATAAAACTAGCCTACTCTAGAGAACAAGTCATAGTCTCTAAATGAGGGACAGCTGTTAAGATTAATTGTCCGCCATTTCTATTGGTTGAAAAGTATAGCGGGTAGCTTGTGCCAACCCCTAAACAATCTCCCTGTAGGTCTGTCTCTCTGTATGAGTGAGAGTGAACAATATTCTGTCAGTGGAGATAATTTGTGCGAACACGTAAACAATCTCACTGTGGGCGTGTCTCTTTTAAAGAATGAATTAAAAAAACTTTTTCCACAAAATAAGTTTTTCAAAGAAAAGTAAAGAACTCCATTAAACAAAAAATGAGTAAAAATAAAATCAAATAATCCACCAAGCGTGAAACTACCACAAATCAGAATTGATAAATAAATGAAACTCAAAACGAACAGAAATTACAATAAATAACCGAGTCAAACTCAAAACGAGCAGATATTAATATAAGTTGGGCTCAAAACCCCTATGCCTTCCCAAGGCCAGAACATAATTTGCACTTTACTGAAAAAATATAAATGTTTTTACTTTATAACTCTAAAAAATCAAATAATATTAATATTTTGATTACTAAATATCAGTATATGTATATTAAACTGACAATGCACATTCATTCGTATTTTTTTTCAGTAAAGTGCAAATTATATTCTGGCCTTGGGAAGGCATAGGGGTTTTGAACCCAACTTATGTTAATTTCCACTCGTTTTGAGTTTGACTCGGTTATTTATTGCAATTTCTGTTCGTTTTGGGTTTCATTTATTTATTGATGCTGATTTGTGGTAGTTTCACGCTTGGTAGATTATATGATTTTATTTTTGCTCATTTTTTGTTTAATGGAGTTCTTTACTTTTCTTTGAAAAACTTATTTTGTGGAAATTTTTTTAATTAATTTCTGTTCGTTTTATATTGTCATAGTCTTTTAAGAGAAAAAGAAAATAATACTATAAATCTTTTCGTTTTTTTAAACGAAAAGATTGCCTGCTATTTCTATGCTGGAGAACAAATTTCAGCAATTTTTAACAATATACACCCTCTTAAAAATCTGGACACAAAAAGAAGTGTTTACTTTAGTTTCATACCTCGTCTAGTTGACCTGAAATGGAAAACTTGATACCATTCACAAAAAAATCTGTTTACTTTCTTTGATGGCTTGGATACACTTACGTTATTTTGATTTGGTTAAATTCTAAGAGCAGAAGCAGCCCCAAAGTTTGAACATAAAACCCTCAGTCGTTCTTGGGATACTGCTGAGATGCCTTATTGGGAATTAACATTAACACAGTGCATTTTGATTCAATCTTATGGCAACATTTAGTTTTTAAATATAAAGTCAAATGGGAGGGTGGGCGTGGGAGGGGGATTAGTTTTCCTCCAATCACTTTCGACTATTAAAAAGGGAATCAGCCCTTTCTATTTTCAATCGAATGATCCCTTTTCGAAGTTCCTACGACAACTCCTTCGATACAAAGTGCCCTGGTCTAAATAACAACAACAAAAAAAAATAAAAAATAATACATTATACCCACGTCGATCTTTACTATAAAAATGTCAAGCCTTCCAATCACTTTTGACTATTAAAGAGGGCACTAGGCCTTTCGATTTCCAATCAAATGAGCCCTTTTTGAGTTTATACGACAACACTTCCTATAAAAACCTTATATGCCCCCAGGGCAAAAATTACAACTCCTACCCTAAGGGCTATGAGGGTGGTTGTCATCCTCTAAAACCTAATTTTCAGAACTTTCAACTCCGTTAAACATAATGGCTATCTCAAAATTTTGATTGGACGTGTCTGGGAAAACGGTGGGCGTGAGAGGGGCGTTAGTCTTTCTCCAATCACTTTCAACTATTAAAAAGGCACTAGCCCTTTCAATTTCCAATCAAATGAGCCATTTTGAAGTTTCTACGACAACGCTTTCAATAAAAACCTTATATGCTCCTAGGGGATAACTTACAACCCTCGCCCTGAGGGCTGGGGGGGGGGGTCATCCTCGCAGACCTAATTTCCAGAACTTTCTACTACGTTGAACAAAATGGCTATCTGAAAATTTTGATTGGATGTGTTTGGGGGAATGGTGGGCGTGAGAGAGGGGTTAGTTACCGTCCAATCACTTTCAAATATTAGAAAGAACACTAGCCCTCTCAATTTCCAATTGAATGAGCCCCTTTTGAAGTTTTTACGACAACTCTATCATTAAAAATCGTATATGCCCCCAGGGCATAACTTACAACCTTCGCCCTGGGGACTCTGGGGGGTTTGTCATCCTTAAATACATAATTTCCAGAACTTTCAACTACGTTGAACAAAATGGCTATCTATAAACTTTGATTGAATGTGTTTGGTGAAATAGAGGGCGCAAGAGGGGGGGGGTAATTACTCTCCACTCACTTTCGACTTTTAAAAAGGGCAATTTCAGTTTCCAATCAAATGAGCCCCTTTTGAAATTTCTACAACAACTTCTATATAAATCTTATATGCCCCCAGGGCATAACTTACCACCCTTGCACTGAAAGCTCTGATGGGGTTTTCATCCTAAAAGACCTCATTTCCAGAACATTCGAATACTTTGAACAAAATGGACATCTCAAAATTTTGATTGGATGTGTTTGGGGAAATGGTGGGCGTGAGAGGGGGATTAGTTGCCCTTTAATCACTTTCGACTATTATATGGGAAATAGCCCTTTCAATTTTCAATTGAATGAGCCCTTTTGGATGTTTTAACAACACAAATTTCAATAAAAACCTTACACAGTCCTTGGGCATAACTTAAAACCCTTGCCCTGAGGGTTGTGGGGGGGGGTTGTCATCCTTAAAGACCTAGTTTCCAAAAATTTCAACTGCGCTGAATAAAATGGCTATCTAGAAATTTTGATTGGATGTGTTTGGGGAAAAGATGGGCGTGAGAGGGGGTTAGCTGCCCTCAAATCACTTTCGACTATTAAAAAGTGCACTAGCCCTTTGAATTTCCAATCGAATGAGCCCTTTTTCATGTTTCTACAACAAACATTTCAATAAAAACCTTATATTTCCCCAGGGCATAACTTATAACCCTTGCCCTGAAGACTGTGGGGGGAGTTTCCTGGTCAAAGGTATAATTTCCTGAACTTTAAACTGCATTGAACAAAATGACTATCTAAAAATTTTGATTGGATGTGTTTGAGGAAAAGGTGGGCGAGAGAGGGGGGCTAGTTGCCCTCAAATCATATTCGACTATTAAAAAGGGCACTAGATCTTTGAATTTCCAATCAAATGAGCCCTTTTTCAAGTTTCTAAGACAAAGATTTCTATAAAAACTTATATGCCCCCAGGACATAACTTATAACCCTTGCTCTGAAGACTGTGAGCGGAGTGTCCTGCTCAAAGGTATAATTTCCTGAACTTTAACTGCGTGGAACAATATGGCTATTTCAAAATTTTGATTGGATGTGTTTGGGGAAATGGTGGGAATGGATGGGGTGTTAGTTGCCTTCCAATTACTTTCGACTATTAAAAAGGCACAAGCCATTTCAATTTCTAATCGAATGAGCCCTTTTTGAAGTTTCTACGACAACACTTTCTATAAAAAATTTATATGTCCCCAGGGCATAACTTAAAATCCTTGTCCTGAGGGCTGTGAGGGGGTTGTCATCCTCAAATACCTAATTTCTAGAACTTTAAACTACGTTGAACAAACTGGCTATCTCAAAATTTTGATTGGATGTGTTTGGGGAAAAAGCGGCCGTGAGAGGGGGGTTAGTTACCGTCCAATCACTTTCAACTATTAAAAAGGGCACTTGCCCTTTGAATTTCCAATCAAATGAACCTTTTTTGAAGTTTCTATGACAACGCCTTCTATACAAACCTTATATGCCCCCAGGGCATAGCTTACAGCCCTTGCCCCGAGGGTTGTGGGGGAGTGTCCTCCTCAAAAATATATTTTCTATGTAGAAATTAACTACGCTGAACAAAATGGCTATCTCAAAATTTTGATTGGATGTGTTTGGAGTAATGATGGGCGTGGGGAGGGAGGGCTAGCTGCCCTCCAATCACTTTCGACTATTAAAAAGGGCACCAGCCCTTTGAATTTCCAATCGAATGAGCCTTTTTGAAGTTTTTGCGACAACGCCTTCTATAAAAACCTTATATGCCCCCAGGGCATAAGTTAAAACCCTTGCCACTAGGGTTGTGGGGACTGTGGGTTGTGGGTTGTGGATGTGTTTGGGAGAATGATGGGCGTGGGGGGCTAGTTGCCCTCCAATCAATTTTGACTATTAAAACGGGCACTAGCCCTTTGAATTTCCAATCGAATGAGCCTTTTTTGAAATTTCTACGACAACGCCTTCTACAAAAACCTTATATGCCCCCAGGGCATAACTTAAAACCCTTGCCCCGAGGGTTGAGGGGGAGTTTCCTCCTCAAATAGATATTTTCTATCTTGAAATCAACTACGCTGAACAAAATGGATATCTCAAAATTTTGATTGGATGTGTTTGGGGGAATGATGGACGTGGGGGGAGGGCTAGTTGCCCTCAAATCACTTTCGACTATTAAAAAGGGCACTAGCCCTTTGAATTTCCAATCGATGAGCCTTTTTGAAGTTTTTGCGACAACGCCTTCTATAAAATCCTTATATGCCCCCAGGGCATAACTTAAAACCCTTGCCACTAGGGTTGTGGGGGTTGTGGGTTGTGGGCTGTGGATGTGTTTGGGAGAATGATGGGCGTGGTGGGGCTAGTTGCCCTCCAATCACTTATGACTATTAAAAAGCGCACTAGCCACTCCCGTTTGCAATCGAATGAGCCCTTTCCGAACTTTCTACGACAACCCCTTCGATACGAATTGCCCGGGTATGGAAAACCAAAAAAAAAACATTGTGCCCACATCGTTCTTTACTTAAGCATTGCTAGCGCGCTGCCCATTATAATCTATTTAAATTTAGATGTAAAACATTTAAGGGATATTTTGTCACTTTTTTCCTTAGAAACAATAACTTAGCCTGTCTTAGGGGATGGTGGAGAAAAAATAATAATGTTATAGGAATTCCGCGATATCCTGTGACGCTTCAAACTTCTCCGGTAAAAAAAATTGTCATCAATATATACAACAAGTATCGGGGAGCCCCTGAAAATGGCATATAGGCCCCCTAGGAAATGTTTAAAGAAATTAGCGACACTGAGACCCCCTAGCGGTAGAGTTTGGAACTAAATATGCCATAAAGAGTGATAGATTTCCCTCTACTAATTATGATACATATACAGTGTTCGAAACAGATGGGATCATTACTTGTAAAACTGTTTGACCAGGAAAAACTGTTTGACCGAGTATGACCAGTCAATAAATACTTCAATTTTCTGACAATGTTTTAACAGTGTTTAAAGTATCAATAAAAATTTGGTGAACTGAACTGCTGCCTTGTTTATAGTGCTTGGCCTAGCCTTGTAGTATTTAACAAGAATTACAAAATATCGAAGCAATTTAATTTCGTTCTGACACTTTTCTTTCGTTCTTTTTTAGTGCAAAACGAAAGCATTGTTGAGGCCCAGGATATTGGTCTAATTGTGCTTATGCATAGTGTCAACAAAATAGCCGATGACGAGGCGGTAATTCCATTTTTGTCTTTTTTTTCACTTTCTTCAATAATACATACTGAGTGACGTTCCTGTTTTAACCTTGCTGTCTTATTTCACCTAAACACTATATATTTCAATTGTATAAAAGATGAAACAAAAAAAAAATAAAAAAAATTATATAAAAAGTAATCATACCAAACAGAAATTATTAGACCTGTGGGAAATAATGCAACTACCATACAGCACTGACGTGAACTGATTTAGGGCAAGGGTAATATATGATTCATTAGCCTAGGTGCATGCTGAGGAATTTGTTTTAAAAGTTATTTGTATGGCAGGGAAGGGTCTAGTTAACCAGGCACCCTTTTAAAGGGTATCTTACTTCCTTTTATTCTATTTTTTTCTATTTTATATTACTTCTAAATTATTTGATTTGTGTGTAAGCTAAAGTATCCAGTACGTATCAAACCCTTTTCTGGTAGTTTGTCACTGCCAATTTGTTATCTTTTTGTCCACGCTATGTTATCTTTCAGTCCATATTTTGTTTCTTAAATTCATTTCTTTACTTCTATCTTTACATTAATTGCTCATTGTTAATTTTTTGGAAGCGTTTTTCTTAGGTCTTTTTTATATTTGTCATTAATACTTGTATTCATTATCAAAACAGATAACAACGATCAAATTCTACCTTCAAATATTTTGGGAAGATCCGAGATTACAAATGAAGAGAAAGAAAGAAGTGCGTGTTCCATTTTATTTGGCCAAATGCTTGTGGCAACCGTACTTTTACTTCCCACAAGCAGCAGGCAACGACCAAAGGAGGCAAATCATATTTTCTATTCATCCAAATGGATCCGTTAGAACCACCTCTTTGTGAGTTGTTACTTTTTTAATACGTTTGAAAATCACAGATAGCTTCAGGACTAATAAATGAATTCTAGAAACTGCTTCAATCTGATTATAATTATTGTCTTCCAGTTTTATGAACTTTAGAATCAATTTTACCGTTCTCCAGAGTTAATATTCAATCTTTTCATATGCATCTGCTTAAAACACACCCATCGCATTACGTCTAAATTACACAGCCTGGATTCTCAACATAATTAATTGTGGCTAATATCAAAATATTTGTTGAATTTTTGTAAGAATAAATATTAATGAATTAAGCTAAATTTTAGTTACAATCCAAAAATACTCTCCTTCTAAAATCCAACTTCTTTTTTCACTGTAGATTGCGAATGTGAAATAGTTTACAAGAGATTGACGAAATGCCATCTTTTTTCCTTAAACAAACTAAATCCATTTCCTCAAAGCTCTTTTATTCAGAGAAATAATTTCTGAATATAGCATTTTATTTCTTCACTAGAGCCAACATTACGATACTACTACTACTACTAGTAACAACTCACCGCAGCACCAAGCCACCTGAAGAAACTCCTCCTCCATCCCAATCTATTCAAAGCCGCCCTTTTTATACCCTCCCAGGAAGTTCCCATTTCCTTTAAATATTTCTTTATGACGTCCTTCCACCCAAGACGAGGACGATCTGCTTTCTGTTTAGCCCTAGACGTTTGGCCGAAAAGGACAATCTTCGGCAATCTTTCATCCTTCATCCCCACAACGTGCCCTATCCATCTCAACCTTTCTCTCATTATAGCCCTAGAAAGCGGGATTGAACCATATTTTTCTGAGGATACTTTGAAATTTCGAACTAATGGGAGATTTAATGAATATTGAATCTTTTTGTATTCATGTACCACTTTGTATTTACGCAGTAGTGAATTTTCAACTAGTGAAGGGTTTGGATTCGAGCATAATTTAATCTATTCGTCTCTATCCTCATAAACATACTTTTTTTTATATATGAATCAAAACTGCTCTAATTAGATTTATCTTAATGGCAAAAATTCTTCGGATGAACAAAAGATGGCAATTTCTAAAATATAAATCATTTCAACTCAAACGAATGCTTTGCCTGCAAAATCCCATTTCCTTTCATTGTAGATTCCAAATACATGATGCTCGCAAGGGATTTGACACTGAATGTCAAGATGTCACTTAGCAAACTAAATCCAAGTTGTACAAATTTCTTATATTTTGAGAAACTAATTCAGAATAGAAGATTGTTCTCTTAGCTTGAACAACGATTCCTCAACCACTCTAGATCTTTTGCATTTTTGGATTTGATAATTATTTTATTCGGTCATATCTATTATCCTAAGACATACCCATTATGTCAATGCAACTAAACCACACAGCCTGAGTTTTTTTTTTTTACTAACAAACATTATTAGCATGAACAAAATTGATCTAAATATGATCAGTTATTTCAAACCAAAAAGTATATGCCTTAAAGAACCTATTTCTTATTTATTTTAAATTTTAAATGTTTAAATTACTTCTCATAAAGCCCAGCACACAAAATGTTAAAGTTTCCTTAATAAATTAGATCTTTTTTCTTAATTTCCTTTTATTTCAAGGAATTTTTCTAGAGTACAGCAAAGCCTTATTTGCTAGAGCCAACGTCAATGTCCAACTATGATATATAAATGCTTTAAATTATGTCATTTAATATGCCTCTGAATACTTAATTTACTTAACAGTTTTGCATGCTGACCAAAGGTCTGCGTTGCGCAAGTGCCTATCTCCAGATTCAATATCTTTCGGCCGGGAGTGTAATGCGTGGTTGGGAGCAAATCATCCAACGCTTCCCGTGATTTTTTCCCCGAGATTTCTCAAGGTACCCATTAAGCGCTGGGTCGACTCTGGCTGAGCTTACAGGGTCACATCATTGATCCCCGTTCCGAACCGAATAACCAGCGACAGCAGGACTCGAACCCCTGACCTCAGGATTACGACACGAATCAAATCTTTGAATTAAGAGTGGAGGTTAAGGGGGGTACTTGACCCCTCATATATATGGAGAGTTATGCCCCTTAAAAGCTAAAGATTTTTATTTTCTGATTTAAGTAAAAAGTAAAATTAAAACCTAGAACGACCAGAAATTATATTAAACATGAAAAAGTGTACACTGGCCCATTTTAAATGTGTCAATGGCAATTTTTGTAAATTCATTCTCTCAATTAGGCTAATGGCGGGGTTGAAATCAATCAAAATTTGCACTTTGCTAAAACCAAGCTAAATAAGAATTTTGAAGTCACCCACGAAGAAAAGCATATGCCTCAGGTAAGTTATGTTAAAATTTATGTATAAAGAAAATAAGCAATATGTCTTACGTGGATCAGCTATCAATATTCAAGATATAGTAGAATTGGCCTATTCGAGTTGACTTTACTTAACTTAAAATTTTTCAAAATTGTGGTAAGCACAGCTTCTCATAACTCAGAAATTTTAACATCCCTACCTAAGTTGAACTTGACTTTGGCTATCACCTAACCTGATTTTGGCTATCATGGATAAATAATTGCCCACCCCCCCAAAAAAAATAAAACTGAAATTTCAAGTCTTTAGAGATGTCATTTTTTCAAATGACAGTTTTTTTAAGAAAACGGTGATTGTTGTTGTTACAGCAGATCATTATTCAAAATATTTACAACAAAGACCTTACACCTATTCTGGCAAGCTGAAAAATGATAAGCCTGTACGCTGAATTTTTCACTGCAACTGAAAAATTTGCTTCCATTAAAGGAATTGAAACTTCGTTTTGCAAACTTTTTTCTATTAAGAATCCCCCCTTCCCCAGTGGTAAAATAGAAAATTTACTCGCATGCGTATATAAATGT
The DNA here is from genome assembly GCA_029168905.1 of Artemia sp. Kazakhstan ARC1039. NCBI lineage: Eukaryota > Metazoa > Arthropoda > Branchiopoda > Anostraca > Artemiidae > Artemia > Artemia sp. Kazakhstan ARC1039. The sequence continues at coordinate 12,732 of JAQQPU010022603.1, forward strand.
ATTTTTGTTCTACTGCATGAGTTTCTACCACTCAAAATAAATAAGAAAAAAAATCAAAAATTCGTGATTTAACTGCAATGCCAGCTTAAATTCGTTGCTTTTCTATAACCATTAGTTATAAGAATGTTAAAAAAAGAAATCAGAGAAAAGTAACTAGAAATGGTGTCTCTAGTTTTTGCTTCGAACTCTTGAGCCTAAATCTTAGAAAGTAAGCTTAAACTGTTTCTTTACAAAGGTTAGGTACAAGAAGCAAAGGTACATGATTCCTTTAAATTATTTTGTTTACAGCTCATTTTGTGGTATAACTATATTCGGTGCTTTGGTACCTAGGTCAGACCTCTCTAGATCTAAAGCCGGGCAGTAGTTTTCTAGTTTCGGTACCTAAGAAATATGACGATATCTAAATTTGGGGATGTTGGCTGCTGCTTTTGGGGGTCCAATATATACATTGGATAAACTTAAAGTGGATACTGCAATAGTAGAAGGCTATCTTATACTCTGAGACGACACCCCTGCTGCCACCTACAACTGTTTTTACATAATTTATGTCTGTTTGTTGTCAGTGAGAATGAAAAAACAGGAATTTTGTCACATTGATGTCTGTTTTCTTGGATGGTTATGAGTGGTGGTCGATTTATTTGATGTTTTTCATGGATGGTTATGGATGTTTTATGGTTTTTGTCAATGAGAATTTGAAAAACAGGAACTTTCTCACATTTATGTCTGTTTTTATGGTTTTTTTCAGTGAGAATGAAAAAACAGGAACTTTCTTACATTTATGTCTGTTTTCTTGGATGGTTATGTGTGTTGGTCGATTTATTTGATGTTTTTCATGGATGTTTTTATGGTTTTTGTCAGTGAGAATGAAAAAACAGGAACTTTCTCACATTTATGACTGTTTTATGGATTTTGTCAGTGAGAATGGAAAAACAGGAACTTTCTCACTTTCATGGATTATTGAGTCATTAATCAAATTGTCTCCGGGCAAGGTTAATTAATGTCTGATAGATGACGTCAAGTTAATTAATGTCTTTGGAGTTCTACCAAGAGAATGTTTCCGAGGCAAAGTTTAGATCACACATGACAGATGATGTCATGATTGATTGATTGACATGGAAGGGGAATTAATTTGTTGTTTCTAA
>JAQQPU010022605.1:0-13870 GCA_029168905.1 Artemia sp. Kazakhstan ARC1039
GGGTTGTAAGACAATAGGGGGGGGGTTGAGGGTAAAGGAATATATTTGCGTTTTAGCTGAATATACTGGAGGGTGTCCAAGGAAAATTCATTTGAAAATAAAAATGTACTTACATTGAAAATTGCGGCTGCCAAGGCCTCAAGCTCATCAAATTTATCCATTGTTATATCAATTGTGTCACAATAGTTTCTGATAATTGAATCGCATTGCATGCCCGTTATATACGAAATCTCTAGGTCGAATTGTTGTGTAAACAAAACCCTCTGATTGGCTGAGAAGGGGGATGTAACCGAGTCGCTGATTGGCTGAGAAGGGGGATCTAGCTGTTTCCCGGGAACTCGTAACATTTGGCTCGGAAACAATAACAAATACTATTTCCGGATCATAACATCTGCCTCGAACAGGAAGGAAATGTCATTAACTGTTTCTCGAAACCTCATAACATCTGGCTCGAATAACAATAACAAATACTATTTCCGGATCATAACATCTGCCCCGAACAGGAAGGAAGTGTCATTAACTGTTTCCGGGAACCTCATAACATCTGGCTCGAATAACAACAACAAATACTATTTCTGGATCATAACATCTGGCTCGAACAGGAAGGAAGTGTCATTAACTTTGCTTCGAACGACAACAACATTGACCCCATTAACCACGTGTTCTCTCTAATGACTGTTCAAAACAACAACAACATTGACCCCATTAACCACGTGTTCTCTCTAATTACTCTGTTCAAAACAATAACAACAACATTCGTTGAGAGCGTGCCAAAAACACACCTGGAGAAAGAGGTCATTGACCGATTACGCAATCATTCTCACTAATGACTCTATGCCCATATATGGTGTACTGATCGGAGTAGCACCCCCATCTCTACTTAGGTAGTAGAGCTGCTGGAAATACATCAGATGAAGTTAGAAATGAAGCTGTAACTTTGTTAAATTCCTTATTAAAAAATAAAATATCAAAGAAAAATGAATAAAATACAATTTATCAAAATTATCTTAAAATTTAATTATAAAAAAAACAAAAAAACAATGAGATTCCTCAGGTTTGAAAATGTGTAAGATTCGGAAATTTGTTTAATAAAATAATTTCTAAATAAATAACAGGCATTGCAGAAGTGATTAAAAGTTGTTTACAACGAAAATCCAAATTCACCAAAGTAAAAAATAAATTATCGCGTTATACATTTAATGAATTACGCACAGCAGCTAAATTATTCGATATAAAAGCTATTGGTAGAAAAGATGAACTATTCAATAAAATAAATAATCATCTTAATAATAAAACATTACTTGAAGATAATCTGATTGAGTTAGAGCGTAATGCAAAGGGTCGAGATGATAAAAAACCCTACAGATTTAATATTACTCAAGAATTAAAAAAAGGGTTAGAAAATGAAATAAAAGAAAATAATGAAATTATTTCAGATTTACAAAATCAATGTAACACTATGAGAAATAAAGATATTACTGAACTTCAAAAATTCTTAAAATTAAAACAGATTTCAACTGCTGGAAATTATAACGAAGTGAAGAATAGAGTAAAAAATTATTTCAATAAACAAGTTGAGATTAATCAAAAAGTGAATGACGAAACTCAAAAACTCATTAGAGACTTAAGTGGTAGAAATAGAGTAAAAAAAGATCGGAATATTGACATTTCTAACTTAAGTTAGAAATGTCAAATAAGAAAAAACAAGGGAAGTTCCAGATATCTCAGAGTATATTTTTAAAATAGAAGAAGAATACGATAATAACCCAAGTATTCAATGGATTAGAGAAAATTCCCTTACAGTGAATATTTCAATGAATTCAAATGGAGCTGATTTTGGAACACTGTTTGACTTTGTTGTTGAGGATGTAAAAAATAGAATGAATGAAAGAGACAGTTACAGAGTTCAATTCACAGCTCAGGTAATTTTTTATTCTCAGAAGGATAATGAAGAACTCGAACCTATTCATTACCATATTTATTCCTGGATTTTTAATAAAAATAGTGATATCGATCAAAGCCATCTAAATAGTAATCACAGGAATATACATACATTAGTCATTGAAAATACCCCAAGATCAGGCTTACAATTTGAAAGAGTGATGGAATTGATTATCGAATGACAAGATTACCAAGTTATGTGGGAGATACTTATAAAGAATTACCTGAATTTGTAAAAAATAAAAAAGCGTGTATTAATATAAAAAATAATGATAATAAATGCTTTCTCTGGTCAATACTCGCTTATCTTCATCCAGCGAATGATAGAAATGTTGATAGACTTTCGTGAAAATGAATTCAACTTTACAGGGATTACTAATTTTCCTATGGATATTCAGATATTCATAAGTTTGAAAATAAATATAATATAAAAATTTGTTTATTTGAAATAAGTGAAAGTAAAGTGATTAGAACTCATATTCCTAAAACTAAGATCAATGTAAATAATGCTACACATGGGATTAATTTACTCTATTGTGATAATCATTATGTTTTAATTAAAGATTCAAACAAACTACTTGCATCCCAAATCTCAAAAACTAAATGGAAAATTCATCTATGTACATTCTGTGGAAGACACTTTAATGAACAAGAAAAATTTGAAAAACATGGTAAAAAAGAAAATTGTGAAGATCCTGACATCATTATGCCTAAACCAGGATCTAAAATTGAATTTAAGAATATAGCTAAACAAATGAAAGTACCTTACTGTATAATAGGTGATTTTGAATCGTATAATGAAGAATTTAATCAAAAGAAAGGTAAAAAGACAATTAAAGTAGCAGAACAAAAAATATTTGCTTATGGATTCCAAGTATGTTGTTCTTTTGATACAGCACAAAATAAATATTAAGAATTCTTTGGTGAAGATGCTAGCAAACATTTTGTTACTACCATAACAGAAGTTTGTAAAGAAATTGCCAATGAGTATGAAAATAGACAAAAAGAACATGGTTGTACACAAGGAGAAGTAAGTGAAAAATGGAATAATACAACTAATAAAAGCTGCCATATTTGTGAAAAGGAAATAGTAGATAATAATTTCCATTTAAATCATACCCATATGACTGGTAATATACGTGGATTTACACATGCTGAATGTAATAAAAACTTTAGAACTCCCAAACATATCCCTATTGTAATGCATAATCTCTCAAAATATAACTCTCATTTATTTCTTAGAGAATTAGTACCTGATAAAGGTGTTTTTTATTCAGCGGAGAGTTTTATATCGTTTTATAAAACAATAACTGTTAATCAAACCCAATATGAAATGCGCTTCATAGATTCACTCCGTTTTATGGCTTCATCATTAGATAAATTATATGAAAATTTAGCAAGATGTGATTGTAAATTAAATCGCAACTGTTTGAAAAATAATTTCAAGTATACTTTTGCTGTATTTCAAAATACTGAAGAATTCAAAGAAATAATAAAGAAAGGGGTTTATCCCTATGAATATATTGATAGCTATGAAAAAATAAATGATTCAAAATTACCTTCAATAGACAAGTTTTATTCTAGATTAACAGGAAAAAATATTTCTGAAGAAGATTATGAAAGAGTGAAATCTATTTGGAAATTATTTAAATGTAAAACGCTATTAGATTACACTAAATTATACCTAAAAAGTGATGTTTTAATTCTATCAGATGTCGTTGAAAATTTTAGAAATGTATGTTTAAATAATTATAAACTAGATCCCTTACACTTTTTTTCTGCACCGGGATTAACATGGGAAGCTTTTCTCAAACATTCTAAAACTGAAATTCCCTTATTTTCTGATGAAGATATGTATACATTTAAAGAGAAAGGTATAAGAGGTGGCGTATCTCAGTGTATGGAAAGATATGCTAAAGCAAATGATAATTATATGAAAAAGTTTGATAAAACAAAACCTTCTAATTATTTAATGTATTTAGACGCTAATAATTTATATGGTTGGGCAATGTCCCAATAATTACCAAAAAAAGATTTTACTTTTATTAACGTACCAGAAAATTTAAAAGAAAATAATTCTTTAGATTACTACCAACAACTAAAACAACATCCATTCAGAAATGAATAAGGATAATGTGGGAGCCATTTATGAAGTTGATTTAGAATATTCAAGAGAGTTACACAATTTACACAAAGATTTACCACTAGCTCCTGAACACTTTGAATATGAATTAAGTACAACGTTAAATAATAAAATAAACTATGTTATTCATTATAAAAATTTAAAATTTTATTTAAAACATGGTTTAGTATTGAAAACAGTACATAGAATACTAGCATTTACTGAAGCACCCTATTTAAAAGAATATATCAATCATAATACTAAATTACGACAAAAGGGAAAGAAAGATTTCTTTAAATTAATGAATAATGCTTGTTTTGGGAAAACCATGGAAAATGTTAGAAAAAGAGCTAGTATTGAAATAATCACTAGTGATGAACAAAGACAACAAATATTTAAAAAACATAACTTTAGATCGGAAATAATCTTTAGCGAGAATTTCTCGGTAGCCAGAATGGCCAAGTCAAAAATAAATCTGGATAAACCTATTTATATCGGATTCGCTGTATTAGAATTATCCAAGCTATTAATATATGAATTTCATTATGAATACATGAAACCTAAATATGGTGAAAACATTGACTTATGTTATATGGATACGGATAGTTTTATTTATGATATTCGAACTAAGGATTTTTATGAAGACATTAAAGCTGACCTCCAAGAAAAATTCGATACTTCAGATTATAAAAAAGATAATCCTTATAACTTCCCTGCAGTCAATAAGAAATTGATAGGTATGATGAAGGATGAATTATCTGGAACAATAATGTCTGAGTTTGTAGGTTTAAGGTCAAAATTATACGCTTATTTAAGAAAGGGTGAGGATGAAACTAAAGCAAAGAAAAAATTAAAAGGTATTAATCCTAATATTGTCAAAGATAAAATCACATTACAGAATTATAAAGATGTATTATTCGGAGAAGTGGAAAGTCTTATCAAAAACCCAGTATACTTTAAGAGCAAATAAACACAAAATGTTCTTAGAAAAACAAAATAAAAAAGCTCTAGACCCTAATGACACAAAAAGAAGTGTTGAAAAATAAAGTTAACACAGTTCCATGGGGATTTAACCCATAGTTAGGTAGTTACTTAGTTAGTTAGGTAGTTAAGTTAGTTAGGTAGGTAGTTAAGTTAGTTAAGTTAGTTAGTTAGGTAGTTAAGTTAGTTGGATAGTTAGGTAGTTAAGTTAGGTAGGTAGGTAGTTAAGTTAGTTAGGTAGGTAGTTAAGTTAGGTTGGTAGGTATACTACATACTACTAGTACTTTATCTATTAAAATTTTATACTAAGTAAATGAATCAAAAAGCACCTATTAAAGTATATGATTTTAAACACTCGAATAGTAAATCGCATAATAAACATCCACTAGCACCTCAATGGCCTTTTCGATTATTAATTTGCGGAAATTTGGGTAGTGGTAAAACCAATTTACTTTCAAATTTAATATATGATTATGTATATTTCAATAAAATTTATTTATATGCTAAAGATCTTGAAGAAGACAAATATCAAGACTTAATTCAAAGCATAAATTGTTTAGAAGAAAAAAGTGGGCAGGATATATTGTTTGCAAGTAATGATAAAAAGGATATCGTAGAAGTAGATGACTTAGACCCTAATTATATGAATTTAGTTATCTTTGACGATTTTGTAACAGAAAAGGATCAGAAAAAAATTGAAGATTTATTCGTGAGAGGTAGAAAACGAAATGCCTCAATAGTATATATTTCTCAAAGCTATATTAATACCCCTAAAATCATACGATTAAATTGTAATTATTTTGCATTTTTCAAATGCTGTAATCGGAGAGAAATCGGTAGAATTGGACAAAATCATGCATCTGACTTAAAAGAATATAAATTTATCAATTACTTTAATCGTGCTACAAAGGATCATGGATTTTTACTTATTGATCTGAAAACAAATAAAGAATCTCTAAAATATAGAAAAAACTTTGAAATAACATTATGAAAAAAAAATCACTGGCATGTTTTATATGCTTCTATACTACTCATCGAATAAAATTTGTTAACAAGTTTATTTGTATAATGAATAAGTTTGGAAGTTTAGGAAGTAAATTCAGTAAAAATAACAGTGAAAGCAGATTACTCGATGATAATGGTAATCTTGATTTACAGGGTAAGCGCTTAATTAATTTAGGTGATGCAAAATCAAACAACGATGCTATTATTCTACAAAATGTTAAAACTATTTTAAACGATTTCAAGGATGAAGTTGTCAACCAACAAATCCTTACAAATCAGTATTTAAGTGAAGATATTAATAGAATAATTAAAATTTATGAATCATCTGACAATATATTGACTAGAGTTGATAACAAAGGATTATTCGTAAAAAATACCTTAAAAATAACAAAAGAAGATATTAATGCAGAAAATAGAAGAATTAGAAACGTTGCAAACCTCAAAAATGGTGCAGATGCAGTTAATCTTTCAACATTATTGGTACACTCGAAGGGCTTTATGCAGTTATCTGATCGCTTAGACAATTTCGAAAATGTTATAATAAATATACTTGAAAAAGATCCCGATGAAGCATTTAAAAAGAGAATGAAAGGAAGGCTGAAACGAAATAAATAATGTTAGATTTTTTATTGCATAAAATAATTCACTAATAAATGTCAAGTTTTATTGAGTATACAATTTATCTATCCCCTTTTCAAAAAAGAAAAATTAAAAAATGCTTTAAGGCAAAACAAAAATATCAAATTCGTGTAAATTTGTAGTATTCTTTGACTCGTTTGGTATTCCGCCGGGAAATGAAATAGTAAAACATTTAAAGACTTCAAATAAACCAATTGCTTATCATTCTATCCCAATACAAAATTTAAGTGATGTCAATTGTGGACATTTATGTGCAGAGTATATTAAAAAAAGATTTAAGGGAGTGGACCCGCAAAACTTTATTTAGATTTTATTTCTTAATATAAATGAATGTTTTCAATTCGGATAAATTAAGAACAGCAAAAGAATGGTTAAAATATTTATGTTATTTGCTTGTTATTTCATTATTAATTTATGAATTAGTTTTATTGATAAAAATCCAAAACATAGATAATGGAAATAGTATAAATAATTTGTCTGTAATAGAAGAAAAAAATAAAAACAAATTGCTTATTATTCTATTCCAATACAAAATTTAACTGATGTCAATTGTGGACATTTATGTGCAGGGTATATTAAAAAAAGAGTGAATCCACAAAATTTTATTTAGATTTTATTTCTTAATATAAATGGAAGAAGAATTAGAGAAACGATTATTTGTTTATCGTAGAAGTTGTAAATATTATGGAAATGTTAGTAATGCTTTCTTAGTATCTAAATTTATATTTAGTGCTTCAGGTTTATCTGCTTCTGCTATGTTACCCCTCACCGGCGGATCTAGAGGAAAATCTTGGGGGGGGCCGCGCCGGACACAGGGCGCCAAAAACTGATTATACAGGACTAATTTGATAGCTCTTTATTTATATGAAAACACTGCCAAATATGCTCATAAAGGTAAAACGTAGCAAAAGAAAATAAAAACAGTACCACACTACACAACTAAACTCAATCGGCGAGCTTTTCTGAGAGCGAACATATCGATAGCATCGTCTGTTTTCGGCAGTTCGTCTCGGTAAGTCTGCATGAGTAGTAGAGCCTCCAACCTCTCTTCAGTCATCGTGCTTCGTATTGATGAACATGTCCTGTCAACCTTTGAAAACATTCGTTCTGATTCACAGGTTGACACAGGAAGCGTCGCGAGAATTGTCAACAATGCGAAGATGTTGGGAAATACATTTTCCTGACAACTGTTCAGCGCTGAAATAGCTGTTTTCGGTTTTTGCACGGTTTCCTTAGACCAATACTTGTTCCAAATCTTGAACTCGGTTTTAACGTCTATCTCCGTACCCACGAGCAGCTCCTTGTACTTTTCGTACCCTGGCTGAACGTCCTCCCAGCGTTTGCCATTAACCACAGCCGGGATCAAAGCTGAAAGTTTTGCAGCATTCGTAAAATGGCAGCTGAACCGCTCCGTAAAATCAAGCAGCATGGCGTCCAGGGCTGGAATAAATGCCGCCATCCTATAATGTCTTTCTGGATCCACCCTGCCCGGTATGTAGAACGTGAAGCTATGCGTGGCTGCGTTACCTTGATGGTAGCATCAATCTTTTCGGCCATTTTCAGAAGATCTTCGTAAAGCAGTCTGAATTTGATTTCGGCATGTGATCGCATATCTTCCAGCATTGCCTTCACGCTGCTAATGAGGGACAAGGCTCTCACGAGGTCACCATCCTTCTGTTGTAGTGACTCGGCCAAAGGTTTCATGATCGACGAAAAGGAATTCAGGCAAACCAGTCCTACGAGTGTATCTGATTTTTCAATGCAGGATCGTAATGCATAAGCTCTGCTACTTGCCTGTCGATCGTGCCATCCTTCCATCTCCTGCAGAGCAGAAACGATCGACGGAAGGGAGTCCCAAAACCTGCTGATTGCTTCGTGTCTCTCTACAAATCTCGTGGTACAAAGACTGACGAGTGTCTCTGTTTTAGCTTTGTCTGCGATAAGATGCTTTTTTAGAAGTCTTGTTCTCTTGGCACTTGAGCTGAAGTGAGAAATTGTGTCTCGAACAACGTCTTGGGCATTGCGCAGAATGGGAACTGAAACTATCTTTGAACATGAGAGATTTGTGGCATGGCTCACACAGTGGAAGTAATCTGCCAGTTCACACTGGCGTTTAACTTCAGCAGCAGCACCATTTGTCAAGCTTGCCATGCTAGCAGCTTTGTCCTATCCTTGACCAACGCACTTTGACAAATCCAGATTTGACTTCCTGACCTCACTCAACAGCAGCTTCCCGAGGCTCTTGCCGTCTAGCTTCTCTTCGATGCTTCTACCGTCGTCACTTTCCTCATCTCCAGCGAGTCTTGACAGGGTTTGAAAGGCATCGACAACTGCAAAAGGATTTTCTCGAATCACGTATCCCTGCTCGGTTTTACACACATAACGACAAACAATGACCATCAGCTCCCTGGTCTGCCTGTCTGTTGACTCGTCCGCAAGAAGACACCAAACCGTTGCTTTGTTTGCTTTTCTCACTACTTCGGTTTTTATCATTTCCCCAATTGTTCCAATCAGTTCATTCTGGATCTGTTTACTCGTATATTTGGCGTTGCTCGGTGCATTTTCAAGTAAATTTTTAAGTTGCGAGTCTCCACTCTGAATCCGATACCGAAGTAGGTGGCGGAAATTCCCGTCGTTTACTGCTGTAATGACATCAGAGTCTTGGATATCAAGTTTGCCATCATCACGGTGGCCACGAAGGGGGATATTCTGTGCCCCGCAAAGCTTGACAGTTTCAACAACGCTTCTCAAGAGTGCACGGTTCTGCTGTATTTGCTTGACCCTTTCACAGTCCAGAGCATTCCTGATATCTTGATCTTGACTACCGCGCTGAAACGTTGTTAGCAGCGCGGCAGCTTTTTCCTGGCAGTGTTTGTGAAACTGTGCTTCAGCATGGTTTGTCAGCGCACCATCTTTCCCGGTAAGTTTCGAATAGTCTTTTAGCGGTTTCAAGACCAACTTTCCCATTTTTTGCCCTCCGCCGCCTCCAGATAAAGCCGACCATCCTCCTCCGCTTTCGTTGGTCCTCATCAAAACACAAACACTGCACCAAAGGCCTTCGTGGTCTGGATGACGACTCACTGCGAGCCAAGGATACCGGGCAAGATGTTCGGTATTCAAGCGACGCTTGACTTCGCCACCTTTTCTCTTTTGTGTCGAGACTGGAAGATCAGATTGGTTCTTCGGCTTCCACCTTTCGTTCATAAAAAACATAATTTCGCCAGAAGACAACTGATTTCGCTCTTTCAGCGCTACTGCAATACCAAAGTCATTCGACGGCGTGAAGTCAGTTTCAGGCGAAAAAATAGCGCTTTGATTCTGCTGCGGGTGCGGGGACTGTGAAATCAGTGTTGGGCTATGTACCACCAAGGTTTGAGTACTGCTTCTTGATCCTTCAGTCAGCTGATCAGTGTGTGTCGTTTCGCCGAAGTTTGTTATGAAGGCCGTCTGTGAAGTGGACGGAGTTGTTGGTGACAGTTCGTTCTCCTGGCTGAATGCGTTTTTGTGCATTCCGACCGTCGACTCAGAGTGGGCATCAGAAGTTGCCGTCGTCTCAACATCTAACAACAAAAGTTTCTCTTTTAAAGTTTGCACAAGACATTTATTGTAAACGTATATACACTTTGTATAATGGCTTGCTTTAGTAGATTTAACTCTCAACATGGTGAAGGCAGAATTGGAACTAAATTTGAAAATAAACTGAATCAGCAACATTAACTTTAAACTCCCCCAACAATCTTGAACTTTCATACCCCAAAACTATTTCTAGGAAACCTGGACTTTAAAATAAAATACCACCCTAAACATCACTAATTTAATTTGCAACCCCAAGAACCGATCCCCGACATATGCTAACAAATATTTTTCAAGAGCTGAAACCCGAAACAATTATCACCGAAGTTTACAAGGCTAAAGAGAGAGCTTTAACTGCAAGAATTTGAAAGATAATTTCAGAGCTGACACAGTGTGTCGGTAAAAATACTGCTTTAAGCCAATATCATAACCGTCAGGCGAGACGAGTGGGCTGGTAAAAATCAGGTCAAACGCTTCGGACAAATTGCATACGAAGAACACTGTACAAGAGGGACCGTATGCAATATATAACAACAAAAGCAGCTGGTACGCGATGAAGCTTGACGAATGAGCCTTATCAGGAAAGCTATCCGACAATGGGCTAAAGCTAGAAATTAGAAGTGTTGATACCCACTTTAAACGAAACTCCTTCCTTATTGTTCTATCTTTAAAAGATTACCTTTAATCTGATCTTTCTTGGCAAAATAATCAGAGATGTCCCTCGATCCTTTACGGCTTTCCGCCATCATTCTTTGTTTCTTCTCTGTTCTATATTCATGCCCTGATTTTTTTTTTCCGATCCATTTTAAATGCGTTTCCGTCTAACTGGTCTAACACACGCAGTGTGGCCAGATTGTGAACAAAAAAGTAAGCCGCAGCCTTTGAAAAACAAGCCAAAAATAAGCCAGACAATTTTTTGCCCAAAATCTAACTTTACTTTTAATGGTGTCCAAGTTTTGACGGCCGTTTTATAGAAATACTCACCACTATTCAGGTCCTTTGATCCTACTGGCATTATCCACCTTTCAATTCGTTCCCTGGTTTGCGGAAGTTCAGTTCCAGTGTAGAGATTATTTTGAGGCTGCATTTAGTAGAATTGCGATAAACCGCTACCCCATGTGGAACTCTAGAGACTTTACAGAAATTCCCGCGCTTTATGTTCAGAAAATGCTCGACCATGCTTACTTTCCTGTCCAACAGTTCCGGGAAAATTATTGACGAGGATGCCCACCGGCTCGATTTCTCCTGTGTTAGTTTGAGCACTGTCCGTGTGTGCGCTGCAATTTCTGTATCCCATAATTTCACTGAGTCGGACCTCCGATTACTATAATGATGCTCTGCGACCCAATGCAGCACAACTTACAATGCCTGCCCCAGGCCCTGGGGGGCAGTGAGGACACCTGAATTTTTGCTATCTGACTTTTGAGCAATTTTTAACTTAATGGCTATCTCAAAATTTTTATTGGATGTATTTGGGGAAAAAGAGCATGGGGGGGCTAGTTGCCCTCCAATCTCTTTTTACTCTAAAAAACTGAACTAGAACTTTCAATTTCCAATCAAGTGAGCCATCTCTGAAGTTTTTACAAGCATCCCTTCAATAAGAGCCATATATTCCCCAGGGCGTAACTTACAACACCTGCCCCTGGGCCCTGGGGGGCTGTGTTGACCCTGGAGTTTTTGTTATATGATCTTTTAACTATTTAAAAAAAGCTATCTCAAAGTTCTTATCGGATGGGTTTGAGGAAAAAAGGGAATGGAGGGGAGGGAGGACTAGGTGCCCTCCAATCCCTTTTGACTCTTAAAACTTAACTAGAACTTTCAATTTCCAATTAAATGAGCCCTTTTTGAAGTGAATATGAGCATCCCTTCCATAAGACTCATATATGCCCCCAGGACACAACTTACAATGCCTGCCCTGGGCCCTGGGTGGTTGTGTTGGCACCAGAATTTTTTTTATATGATCTTTGAACATTTTTATTGGAAACATTTAAAATTTTTATTGGATGCATCAGGAAAAAAAGAGGTTTAGGGGGGGGGAGCTGGCTACCCTCCAATATCTTGTGAACTAGAACTTTCAATTTCCAATCAAATGAGCCCTCTCTGAAGTTTATATGAGTATTCCTTCCATTAGGCCTAATGCCCAAAACCTCCCCCCCCCCATGGAAAAAATTCATACATCTTTCTCAATAGCAAATACTTTATATAAACAATGGACAAATGTCATAACTTAAATACCTTTCTCCAGGGGTTTTGTGAGGTCAAGTTACACTTGTAGTTATGTTATTCCAACTGATTAAATCTTTTAAAAATTAAAATTTTCCTGGTTAATTTTTATTACAAGCCCACCCAGCATGAGCAGTCTGGAGGAGAGTATGGAGGAGTTGAATTCAAATTTAATTGGGGATCAATCACCCCAGGGTTAAACTAGAATTCCTCCCCTCAATATAGGAACAAATTGAATCCCAAACTGCAATCCATGATTTCAAACAGCTCTTAAAAAGGGAATTTAATGGATATGCCCAAGTATATGTTGATCTATCTTTAAGTGAAGAGGGATGTGGAAGTGGCTTTTTAAAAGAGCTCAGCCTATGCATTGTGAAAAAACACAAGGCAGGGACCAGCACACTAACAGCTGAAGTAGCTGCAATCAATTTGTGCTTAGAGACCCTAATTAAACTGAAACAGAGCAATTAACATATAGTAATATTCTCTGACTCTAAATCTGCTCTCTATATCCTATGAAACACTAACTTTGAAACACTGGGCATAGGCCTACATCAAACCAAAGAAAACCTAAGCAGCCTTGGAAGATTAGGCTTTGTTACTAAATTTCAATATATACCTAGTCATCTAGGTAAAGAAGGAAATAAAAAGCAGACAAGATGGAAAAGCAAGAAGCAGAAAGCCAAATGGAACCAGTGAAATCTCTAACTATAAGGGATACAACTAGATTATGACTAAAAACATTGCTTGAATTAAAGCCACCAAATTTATCCCCCTTTCCAACCAGTATACAATCAGTCTGGTTCAACTGCCTGTGTTCAAATACAGCTAACTTCAACCACCACTCTCCTTCATACAAAATAAAGCAGCCAAATGGAGAAGTTGCCAATAGCCCATTTTGCAGGTACTGTAAAAACACAGAAGAAACCCCTGAGCATATACTGTTGAATTGTAAAATACTGGAAAGAAAACTGTCAATGGATCTAAATCTACAACACCATATATAGTAGGTCAAAATATGCTGACTATATTGAATTAGATAAACCCTACTATGATGTTACCTCACATTATTAGCTAATAGCTGATTTACATCTTTCCATATTCATCCACATTTTGAATATTAATAAGCAGTGTTTACAACAGAAACTATGTAGTAAGGGATTATCTCATTCAGTAAAAATTGAATTCTCCCAAGAAGAAGTGTATGAACTTATCATGAGAAAAGAAGAACAAATTAAAGATTTGGATATATTGTCAACCCAGCCCAGAAAGAAGAGGGGTCAATGATCTGATTTTCAGGACACTTGCCTTGATTGTCTACAGTTGATTGATTAAATTTAATATAACAATAAACCTTGTTTATTTCAAAATCTGAAAGGTTTTTTT
>JAQQPU010022606.1:0-13869 GCA_029168905.1 Artemia sp. Kazakhstan ARC1039
GCGACACTTCGTCCCTTAGAAGGGAAAACTTGTTTGACAAAGCTGTAGTATACTTTTACAATAAATTCGGGTCCTGCAATTTCCTCAAATTGAAGGTTTTCACTGGCCGCTGGGGCTTTGTCACAGTTTTTAGTTTCAACTTGAACTTGGCAACAGCAATTTGGTGATCGGAATAACAGTCGGCACCTCGGAAGGTTCTAACATCCTCTAGACATCGTCGCCTGCGCCTCGCAATTAGGATATGGTCTATTTCATTTCGTGTTACACCATCAGGCGAGTTCCAAGTATACTTGTGAATCTGTTTATATGGAAACCATGTCGCGCCGACGTTTTGTTATACCGAACTGTTCGAAAATAAAAATAAATAAATAAACCTAGTCCTTTCTTCCGTACCGATCAATTAAATATTCTAAAAATTGATCCAAAACATTTTTTCCCTATAAATATCGAATAGAAATGTCGGTCCGTTAATGATACGTTGAACTCGGTTTACCTTGTCTAACTCACAATAAAGCGCGTAAAGGATTTTCACTTTTGACGTTTACGGACAATTCACCGAGTGATCCTATGTCAATCTGTTTTGCTGTAAATTTCGATAATAAGAAATAATTAACCGTTTTGAAAAGGAGTAAATCTGTAAAAATAATTATTGTCAGGATAAAATACTTCAGTAACAAAATTATGCAAAGTACAAAAAAAATGATGAAAAGCAGACCGTCCAGAACACATTATATTAATAACCCCTCAGCTTTTTCGGCTAAGTAGATATTAGAGGTACTGTTTTACATGGCGGCGCTGTATTATATTCTTTTCTATAAATTAGGTCAATGTCCATGCACTAAAAATGCGACAAATTCCTGAAGAAACAACGAAGTTCGCCAAGCGTCACAGGCTATTTTTAGATCTTAGTTGAAATGTATAGATGCACTACTACTCTACTACCACACTACTCCGTTTAAAATATTAAGGGAATATTTGAAATAAATGACAAGATGCTATGTACATGTACATAGTCAACAGAACATATCTCAAGAATTGAAATGGGTATTAAGTTGGAATTTTCAGAGAATACTAAAAAGGGAAAATCACTTGACCAAAAGGCAATATGTGCACGCTACTACTAATACTTATATCACTGCAAAATTTAATACTACTACTACTATTTATATTGCAGCTTACTGTTATGGCAATATGCTAATACTACTTCTGCTACAAACGCTACCGCTATTATTATTAATACTACTATTAGCAATGCAAATACTTCTACTGCGAAAACTATTACAACTATGCCTAGGGGTGTGAAGGTGAAATATTCAAGGATTTCTTTTTCGGAGGGTGGGGAGGAGCTTAACTTGATCACAATACGCCGTCTGTATGTAGGTTGTCATATGGATGTAAGAGCAATATATTAGAAACATTTTTGTGTATGAAGATGAAAATAACTGGCTTGTTGTGGGGGGTGTTGAGCTAACAGAAAAAAAGTATCTTAGTGCTAATGCTTCTACTTCATACTACTACTACTGCAACTATTATGCTGCTAAATGACCAAGTTAAACTCAAAACGAGCAAAAATTAACATGATTAGGGCTGACAACCCCCATGCCTTCTCAAGATCAGAACATAATTTACGCCTAATAACCGTGGAATGTTAGTTTAATATTCTTAAACTTATATTTATTCCTTAAGGTTTTAATAATATTTTTTTTATTAAAGCCAAAAAAGCAAAAACATTTAAAATGTGTTTTGTTTTCATCAAAGTGCAAATTCTGGTACTGAGATGACATGGGGGTTGTCAGCCCTACTCATGTTAATATTCGCTCGTTTTGAGTATTACTCGGTTATTTATAGTACTTCTTGTTTGTTTTGGGTTTCATTTATTTATTGATGGGGATTTGTGATAGTTTTATGCTTGGAGGATCATTTGATTTCATTTCTGCTCATTTTTCGTTTGATGGACCGTTTTACTTTTCTTTGAATAACTTGTTACGTGGAGAAAGTTTTTAAGTTCACTCCTGTTCGTTTTTCTATTGACATAGTATTTTTTGGGGATAACAAATAATATCTTATATCTTTTCTTTTTATTTCTAGAGGATTCAGAATCTCTGAAGATTCAACCTCTTTATTTAAATATAATTCATGCCGGCTTGACGACCGGTTACAAACAAAGCACACATATGCTTGAAAAACGCAACCAGAACACAATTACTAAATTATACAATGAGCCAAATTATTACTGAAATAAAAAAATAAAGAACAAAAAAGAGATGTTAATGAAAATTACAGAACAATAAATAATAAAAAAAATATTAACAGAAAAAAAAAACTTAAATTGTCCTCTCTTGCAATCCAGTCTCACACTCACCGACTGCCCGCAAGGAGATGCTTCTTTAACCGGTTTTTAAATTGCGGCACACTTTCCGCTTCCCGAATTCATTCTGCTAAGGTATTTCAAACCACCGGACCCGTATGCTTTGCCACATGGCTAGAACGAACCGTATTTCTTGGCTCACTTACTAGGTCTTCAGCATTTCTAGTAGCATATCCGTGATAAAATGAATTAAAACGAAATCCTCTTAAATCCTCTCTCGCAATCCAGTCTCACACTAACCAACTGCCCGCAAGCAGATACTTCTTTGACCGGTTTTTAAATTGCGGCACACTTTCCGCTTCCCGAATTGATTCTTGAAAGGTATTCCAGACCACCAGACCCGTGTGCTTTGCCACATGGCTAGAACGAACCGTACTTCTTGACTCACTTACCAGATCTTTAGCATTTCTCGTAGCATATCCGTAATAAAATGAATTAAAACGAAGAAAATTATTAAAAACATCAAGCGCAAAACCACTCAAACTCTGAAACGCAAAAATACCAATTTGAAAATCTCTAAGTTGAGCAACATTGAAAATACTAAGTTTCCTAAAAATCGACTCTGTACTTAAAACTCCTGTATCATACTTACCAATTAACTTCAGTGCTGTATTTTGCTGAATCTGCACTCTTTTAAAACTGCACGTAAAATTACTAGCCCAAGTCATACATCCATAATTTATATACGGCGCAATCAAAGAGTAATATAAAAGAACTAAAATATGAGAAGGTAAAAAATTTTTAAAACGTCTTAAAATCCCAAGGCCACGCGATACCTTATACGCAACCACATCAGCATGTCTTCTCCAGCTGAGGTTCTGATCAAGAATGCATCCTAGGTACCGCACTTCCTCAACCTGCTTGAATACGGAATCATTTATTCCTATTTCACTGGGAAGATTTGGAGATCGTCACAACACATTGAAATAAATTCTGACTGACAATAATTTAAGTGGTTTAATAACTTTTCACGTTATAAAGTTTTTTCTACATTTACTGAAATGGGTATAGAAGTTTGCAAAAAGGGGTGCCAAAAAGAGAGGCGCAGGGGATGGCAATTGCCCCCTAGACTTTGAAAAACACATTCTTATTTCCATTTTATCATGGCTAACTAGTCATTTTGCCCCCCTCCCCCTCTTATAATCCTTGCCCCCCCCCTTAAATTTTCGTGAATCAGCTTCACTGTTTGCGGAATCTTTTCGATTCTGATCAAACAGAATACTAGAGCATAGAGAGTAAAATTTACAGCCTCCTTGATCGAAATACAGCTAGAACCGAATGACCCAAGCTCTAATGTCAGAGAGTCAGAATGTAGAGACGGGAAGAGACTGCTGGACTGCAAAACTGTTATCGGGTACTAGGGAGTCTACTTCTAAATTTGTAAACCCTGCATAAAGAAGGAATGTGAATCTTGATTTCCAGTGCAAGTGATTCAGCCGAATTACCAAAGATCATCAGCTCGATTGGATCCAACAGTGCTGGCTCGGATGATGTTAACCAGAAAACTATTCAATCAGTTCTAGTGTACATTCTTCATGTGCCAGTGCACCTAATAAATTCATTAATGGAAAAGGGAGTTTTCCCTAAATTATTGAAGACAGCAAAGATTCTCTCTCTCTACAAAGGGGACCCTCAAATGGATATATTGAATTTGAGGCCTATTTCTATTTTGCCAGTGATTTCAAAAGTTTATGAAAAAATTATCCATGGAAAACTTTATGATCACCTCACGAGCCTGCATGCATTGTATGATGGTCAGTTCGGATTCCGAAAGGGCCATTCGACTTCACATGCTGTACAGAATCTTTTGGAAAATGTTGATTTAGCTTCTGTGTTTTTTATAAATTTGTTTACATTTATTTTGTTATGTTTTTATGAGTTGATCAAAAAATTTGACACGGGGGTGGGCGGGGTTTAAACCCTGAAACTCCTTCCCCTGGATACGGTCTTGCATTCAGTGACGTATTGCGAAAACATCAAAACAGTAGAATGACCTCTTTTCCAATCATAAACAGTTTCATATGACATAAAATAACATTAAAACTGAAAAACGAGTTTAAATCAATATTCTAAATATAATATTATTTCACATGATTCGCCCCAATAATTTCCGTATGTGGATGTACATACCTATAGTGGTAAACCGTAATACATATTATGCATAGTAAATAGAAAGATAGTACATGTTAATGATCTGCTAGTGACCCACGCATATGTTCTGGTTAAAATGTTTAAGGAAGTTTTGGGTAAAACTTCAACCATTTGTCTGAATCTGACAGTCATTATGACTCATTGCTTGAAGCTTTTGACTATATAAAGACCCAAAATTTCTTCGGTGGGTCTTTAAGAATCCTCATTTCTCATTGTGTATGTTTAATCCCTTGTTTAATATAAAAGACTTTGAACTATTAGACAGAAGTGACATCGGTTTTATTTCCACTTGGTTTCACTATTAGATAATTTGTCTAACATTTAACGAGCCATTGCATCCTCGATGTGTCAAAAGAGAGGTCCCTTTGTATGAAAACTGGATAATTAATTATTCGACATTCTTCCTTTAGATCAAAAACTTATTGTAGCTTTGAAATATGATATGTCTATCCATAACAATATCATGGAAACAGTGAAAAATCTTCTTTTAGGAAAACCATGGGTCTTTAAAATATTCACAAAGGAAAACTTTTCTACAAACCATGAAGTCTCAGAAAAGAGCATTGGCCAGAACTATTATAGCGATTAAAGCTGATCTCGGATAAGTAGCCATTGGAATGAAACTTTGTTTCAAAGGATGATGTCTTGATACATCAAACATAGTCTGGAAGTAAGCCCACGGAGATTCTAAGCAACACCCTTTAGTCTGAACATAACTTTTTTTTATGTTCTTTTAATCATTTCATTTGTTTTTGAATATTACAAAAGAATATGTTGCTTGAATCCCATGAAATCTACATATATGTCCATAAGGTCCGCTGCTGTGTATTTATATGCATACTGTTTACTCTATTACACGTCCCTCTCTGATTGCTCAGTCCTAAGGGTCCTATGCCTGCGATATGCATCACACATGTCTATTTAGGCATCAAAATATATTTATTTATGAATTTCACGGTGCTAGGATGCCCGCTATACCACTACCATTTCCTCCAGTTTAGAAAAAAGATTCTATATATCTGTTGAATCTTCATTTGAAGGGTTAAACAAATGGTGTTTACGGAATAAAAACATATGTAAGACAGTTCAAATTGTTTTCGTGTAATACCCTGGCTCCTACAGGTCCACTTTTCCTCAAACAAAACAACTCACAGATTGATGAATGCATAAAAAAAACCAAACCTACCCCACACAACTGAAAAACGCACAAAACAAAATTGAATTGATCAAAACCATCCGTAAGCTTAACCTTTTGTGTGCTACGCTTATAACCAACGGTAAAGCCATTCCTGAGATATCACACATACACCCTTTTGACAAGGATTAACAGAGTGTCTTTGGATTTAGTTTTATGCCCCCCTCAACCAGCCCTGAAAGTTTCAGGTGCCAGAGATTTCCCGTTCCTGAGATACGCCTTTTTGACAGCCTAGACGCAAATAATGTTCCCAATGTCTGAACTAAGAACACAATGAAATGTGGGACGCGATGGTGCATTATCTTTTCTAAGCCAATGAGAACAACATTTTATTTGGTTTTCAAAACGCGTCTGAGACTTCCTGTATAAAACACTTACCTATGTTTTCTTCAAGTCTACCAAAAATCTACCGATTTTAAATGATGTTTGCCAGATTTTTGAGAAACAAAAACAGATTCACCATCTGAAAAACTTCTCATGATAGTCGTCCCAACGACGTGAAAAATATTTTTTCTATCATTGAAATTTTTTTCTTTATTCTACTCCTATGTTTTTTCCACTTTCGTATTTGTAGTATTTAAATACAGGACTTTTTAGACTATTTTGCTTAATACTGTGGTTGAAATAATACCACACGCTTATTCAAATATATATTAGCTCTGCTTATAAAGAAGACATATTTTTTCATTCTTAGAGCTTTTTTTCCTGCTGCCAAAAATATTCAAACCCATTTGTGATGTTTCTCCTCAGAAACTTTTTAAAGCGATGATTACTTTCTAGCAGCAAATCCATTTAATTTTTTATGCTTTAATCCCCATCTATTTTAAAGAAACATAATTCAAATTTACTGCATCTGAAAGGTTTATTGAATTTTAGTATATAAGCAAATACACAAGCCATGAGACCTAATTTTATAACACTATACCAAATAGTTTGAAGAGGCTTTCTGAAAGTATAACCAATCAGATTGAGTAAACAGCTTTCTATTTAAACTTGCTGTTGAAACCTGAAAGCTACAATTGATGCTCTGTAACTTTATAATTAGATTTTATTGGAAGACGTGAAAAAAAGAAGGTAACACTCAGCTTTTACAAAAAGTTTTTAATAAACGACTCCCCAGGGGAAGGATAAGGATGGACAGCGCAGCTGTCCCCAACAACAAAATCTAACAGTTTTCAAAGAATAAAAGACAAAACTCTTTTCCACAATGGGTGCTTTCTGGGGAAGGGGATGGAACCCAACACCTTACTTAGAATTGTAAAATATAGTTTCTTTTCTGATTTGCACTTTTGAAAGCTTTTTCCGTGAACTTCAAAAAAATCTACGGACTTGACCCCTAAAAATTAGTTTGCAGACACTCAGTTGCTTGCCCTTGAAAAAATTATAAACAGGCTTGCACCCTTGTGCAGGCGCTGTTGCTTCGATTTATAAATAATGGGGTTACTTCTTTTTTCGGCCAATCATCGCCCTTAAGGAAGATCTCCTGGAATATAGTCTGAGATAAACAGTTACAATTATTATTATTATTATTATTATTATTATTATTGTTATTATTTTTTATTATTATTATTTTAGCTTGAAATAAACAGAACAGTCCACCTTAGGTTTTTTTTTGTTTTTGTTTTAGCATCAGATGGATCTTCCTTAGAAACCTCTTTTAGTTTTCCCAAATAGATAATAATTTTATGTCCAACAGTTCATGGTGTCAAACTGTAAGTAAGGAGCGACTAGTGTTTCGAAGTATAGAAGTCCAATCTCTAAAAGAGTGTGTTTGTTGACAATATATACACCAAAGGAGTTTACTTCTTGCTGTGATTCCAAGTATGTAAAATTCATTAAGTTTAAAGAACGCACCAAAAGTTAAAAGCCTTAGAAAACATGTGTAGATTTATTGTAAGTGGTCCAGGGATCAATGCTCCCCGAGGGGAAGCAACAAGATGTAAAAAATGTATGTGAATAGGATAATGAAACAATACTCCCATTTAAATCTTGACAAACCAAATGTCATGGCAGCGCTTGCCCGCCCCCCTCCCTGGGAGATTTCCCGTTGGTACTCATGGCCGTCACCCCGCTTCTACCCATTTTGTCTCGGTAAGCATTTGATTATAATTTTTTATGTCACACAGAAATATATATCTACAATAAGAGGGGTGTTATCACCCTGAAACAACCATATTACTGACTTAGTTCAGAAATATTCCTGGGAATGAAGGAATATTAGAAAATAATTGTTACTCCCCTCCCCTAATAAGCATTATACACATATCTTTACTGCACCGGGCATACTGACCCCCTCCCCTGTCTACACAAAGATCTGCCAACCCTCCTCCGTATTAGCTCATGCGCAATTATACACGATTGTATACAATTTTACCAAGCACGAAAAGAATCAACTTAGATGAAGTTATGAAATATTTTTCTATATTAACCGTGAATTTCATATGAAATACGAGCAACTTAATATAAAATACATGCAACTTGAAATTTGGGGAAAAGAGGGCGTTGGGGGGGGTGTTGCCCTCATATCACCTTCGGCTCTTAAAATGGGGAACTTGAACTTTCAATTTCCAATCAAATGAGCATCCTCCAAAGTTTACGGGACCATTCTCTTCCATAAAAGCTTATATACACCTTGGGAATAACTTACAACCCTTAAATCCGGGCTTTACGGGGCTGTGTCAACTCCAGAGACATTGTTATATGGTACATGGACTATTATGAACAAAATGGCTATCTCAAAATCTTTTTGGATGCATTTATGTAAAAAGGGCATGGGGGGGGGGGCTAGTTGCCCTCCGATCACTGCTGACTCTTAAAAAAAGGCGCTAGAACTTCCAATTTCCGTTTGAGTGAGCCCGATGAAACGCTATAGCGATTCCGATGATATATACACTAGCCAAAGTTTTAAGCTCCTTTAAGTTTTGGTGACCTGAGGAAATTTTAAATCCAAAATTGAGAAATTTTGATGAAAATCAAACAGCATATGTCGTACTCACCGTATTTTGATTTAGGACAATCACCTGATCATTCATGACCGCACCCTAAATGATCCTGGGCAAAAAAGAGCTGAAAATGAGCGGGAATATATATGTTAATAAAGTAAGAGGGGTGGGGAGAGAGAGGTTGACAAAAAATTGTGTAGGACACTGATTTAAAAAAAGGATAGAGCGTCAGTCTTTCTAACTGAAGCCTTTATTCTAAATGAGCCATTTGCATCATTAGAGGTCCCGGCGCTCGGTACAGCCCGTATCCTGTCGCTCGAGAAACACTTTAGGACTTTCTAATAAAATGTTCTGATTAAAATGACTGTCTTGAAATTTTGATTCAACGCCATGCATGACTGGTGACTGCGAGTGTACTCCAAGGCATTAAGGGCATTGAATACCACCCTCTGAACAAGTTTCACAATAGAAAAACACTATACCTTTTAATTCAATGAGCCGTATTTAAACTTCTACTGGGTTATTCGTTCTACTTCATGAGGTCGGGAAAACAATATATGACAGACGTCTCACTCTTTGCTAAACTTGTTGACTCTGATACAGCACCCTTGTAGAGAGTGATCGTCTGTCATTGCTTAAAGTTATACAAATATACAGATCTTCCCGACTAAATGAATATGTAAAACTTTGAACGGCTGAAAATTTGACCAAACCTAGATTTCCAGGCATATGTCTCAGATAAGAAGTCCATCAAACTTATCAATAGAGCCGTTTTAAGTCGATTATTCTTCAAGAGCTCTTGCCAAATATTCCATCACTGAAACCTTTCTGCTTAGGACATTTCTAAGCTCTATTCTTTTTTGGACAACTTAGAATAATCTTTTACCCTAGAATCCTTTTTATAAGTACAATAGGATACCATATTCCATCTTATTGAATAAGATGAAAACTCGGATGCTCAAACAATGCTTTACTATGGAACAAAACAGAAAGCCAACAAGAGAGGAAAAGAGAGGATCTCTCACAAAAGTTTTTTTTTTAATCTTTTCTATATCATCGAAAGGTTATTCAGCTGAGAGCATATACAGAATTAATACCGAGATTAGAGAAAAGGTTGTCTCAAAGAAGAGTCTCTTTTTAGCTTCAATGTCGGATTGATATTCCAAATGGGATTCTTTGTTATGAATATAATGCGCGTTGCTTTGGAAAATTCATTGTTCAATTTTGGTTCCGCCTTCTTATGAATTAAATCCAGAATGACTTAGAAATAATATCTTTTCACATTTCCTATTAATAAATATGAGTTCACAATTTTTTTAGTCTATTTCTTCTATTATCTTCATTGAAAGAAAACTTTGATCTATTACATTCTAAGGAATACATTTCCATGAAAAGACTCAAATTATTGTCTAAAAAAAAAAAACTAAATTTGTAGGGTTTAAGCTCCGAATAATAAAAAAATTTGTGGTAACGAACTGTATGTAAGGAGCGAACCGGCTCAAAAGTAACCGAAACCCTAAAAAACGGAATGTTGATACCAATAGATACATCAAAAGAATCCGATTTTTATGCTGAAAATCTGTCTAAAAACACCATAAAATTTGAAGCATTTCCCCATTAAAAGATAAACGCAATGCAACAAATACCAGCTACTTATCCTCTTTTTATTTATTTCTTTTTTCCATAAAATGTGGGGAAATTCTATAAAAAGACCAGGAAAATCTGAAGAATCTATTTTAAAACACCGTAAAATTTGAAACATTTTATGTATTAAAAGACCAGCACATTGAAGCAAAACCAACCACTTACTTTATTTTTATTTTTCGTTGTACTTCATTTATTTGGCGATGGATAGCTCACGCAGCTGCATTCCAAATGCCACCAAACGATAGATAGATAAATATGTGGTCATCTAAGTCAAAATAATGGAAAATACACCTTTTATTTCTTTTTTTATGCATTCAATAGTATTAAAAACTAATCATAGTACCATGCAGCCTGAGACACACAATGCTCCCTCTAACCTCCAATCACACACTCTATTCTTTTAGTCACTGGATTTCTATAGAAATTCAGTTCACTAAGAAACTGTGTTGTACGAAAAATAGAGCATATCCAATAGTTTTTTCGACATGCTTCGTTTACATTGCTGCGTTTTAACTGTAAAACGGTCGTTTGCACGATCTGACTCCGTTTCTGCTGCAAGTTTATGCGTCATAAAGGTTCAAGGGCGGAGTTGAAACATTTTTAATGACTCGTTCAAAAACGCATTGGTTATTTAGACTTGAGATCTTTTTTTAGCCATACAAAGGGAAAAACTGAGAAAATATTTATCAGATGTCATACATTAATATGACAAAAGACATGGGGTCATTCAAAGAAACATTTAACCCTCAAGGCCTGGGAAAATATTTCCAGGCAATAAAAATAGAAGATGACAATTATATTATTAATTATACCTAGCTGGTCTTGGCTAATACAGGCAAGCCTCTTGGATATTTTTTTCGTGGCTACTTGAACATGATTTAGCCTATGTCTAAGGTGTTTAAATATGATTTACTAGTTTTCGCGCTTCTACGGCAACAATAAACCGTTTCTGTTTTTGCATTTCTTCAATTTTCTTGAATCCGTTACCCGTGGTCCGTTTTAAGTTATAGGAAATCGGATCAGTGTAAATCGGATTATCAGTGAAATCGGATTATGTAAATCGGAAATCGGATTAGGGTAACACTAATTTGTACAAGGCACACATTCATAACAGAATTATAATTGTACTGTGGCTTAGTTCTTAGTTAGAGGCTTAGTTCAGTGGCTTTAAAGAGTCATTTGTACCATATATTGAAATATGAGCCCCCAGATGCAAAGCTTTACTTAACCCTAGGACATTTCATTACAGAGAAACAGTTTGTCCTTCTTGCTGACTTAAAATTTCATAAGAAAACAATTAGGTTTTGTACTATTTTTATTGGCTCAAAATTTGATATTACAAAAATAGGTAAATACAACATTGGGTAAAAGAGGCAAGTGTATTAGACTTTCCTTTCTAACATATGCTTAAGAAACAAGGTCAGATCTAGGGGTTGGTTTTAACCTTCCCCCTTGAATTTTTTTTTTATTAATTATAGGGTCGGTGGGTGAAACATGCCAACACAGGAGCCAAATTCCCCCCCCCCCCTATAAAAAAAAGAAAATTGTTTCCACCGTGAAAAAAATACCGTGATTGGAAAATACGTCACACGGAAAAACGATAGAACTAAATATTTTAATATTTTAACTATTAAAATTAATTCAATATCATTAATACTTAATTATTTTAACGTCTAATATAAAAATAAACAATGTTTTAATATTTTTTTTGTTTAATATCTTAATATTTTACGCTTAGTTCAGTTTGGAATATAGGACAATAATGTATCTTTTTCATTTCTTTACAGTCTTCCCTTTTTCTATTAATTAATTTAAAAAAAAACTTTCCGAAAAGTAAGTTTTACAAAGAACAGTAAAGGCTATTTTAAACTTAAGCCCAGCAAATACAAATACCTTTTAAAATTCCAACTCAAAAAGACCAGGAATTACTATTAAAGAATAAATGAAACCCAAAACGAACAGAAATTAAATAAACAATCATAGTAAAAACATACAACAAGCAATAATATAAATGAATAAATAGACCTTAAAGCTAGTAATGCTTAGATTGAATTAACGAAAAACAAACAAGTTTTTTTAACTGAAAGTAAGGAGCGACATTAAAACTTAAAACGAACAGAAATTATTCCGTATATGAAAGGGGCTGTCCCATCCTCAACGCCTCGCTCTTTACGCTAAAGTGTGACTCTGTCTTAAAACTTTATTTTTTAAAACAATAAAAAACTTTAGCTTAAAGAGTGAGGCGTTGAGGAGCGGACAGCCCCTTTCATATACTTAATAATTTCTGTTCGTTTTAAGTTTTAATGTTGCTCCTTACATTCAGTTAAAAAAACTTGTTTTTTTTTAGTTAATTTCTGAACGTTTTTGAACGTTCTTGAACTGATGGATCTTTCAACAATTAATATCAATACACATCAAATATTCACTTTGATGTTGTTTATACTTTCCAAGACTGTTCATGACGCATTTAGTTTTCAGTAAAGAGCCAATGACGCAGTAGGTTTTAGACTTTTACAGTGAGAGAAGGAGGTCATACCCAAACTCTTGTTTGTGGTGATTTTTGTTCGTTTCAAGTTTGATTTGCATATTCAATTTGAGTTTCACTTGTTTTAAGATTTATTTATTAATTTACATTAATATCTATAGTATGTTTGTTCGCATTGATTGTTTATTTAATTTCTGTTCGTTTTAAGTTTCATTTAAACTTCAATAGGAAAATATTTTTTTCATTTTAAGCTTGATTTTCTTATTCAATCTAAGCATTACTCGCATTAAGGTCTATTTATTCATTTATATTATCAGTTGGTGTATGTTTTTGCTATGACTGTTTATTTAATTTCTGTTCGTTTTGGGTTTCATTTATTCTTTAATAGTAATTTCTGGTCGTTTTGAGTTTGAATATTAAAAGGTACTTTTATCTGCTGAGCTTAAGTTTAAAATGGCCTTTACTTTTCTTTTAAAAACTTATTTTTCGGAAAGTTTTTTTTTAATTAGTTTATGTTCGTTTTTTATTGCAAAAAGTTTCAGGTTTTTAAAGATTCCTTATTTCAAAATCAAACTTTAAAAAAAATGAAATATTCATCAAAGTATCAAAAATGGTATCAAAGTAACAATATCAAAGTGAAAAAATGGGTTTGTGTCAACCTCAGAGTTTTATTATCTTATGTTTGAACTATTTTTAACAAAATGGCTATCTCAAGATTTTTATCGGATGGGTTTGGGGAAAAAGGGCGTGGGGGCGCTAATTAACCTTTGGTCTCTTTTGACTCTTTAAAAATGAACTAGAACTTTCTATTTTCAATCAAATGAGCCCCCTCTGAATTTTATAAGAGTATCCCTTCTATAAGAACTATATATATCCCCAGAGTATAACTCACGACGCCTGTCTCTGGGCCCTAGGGCCCAGGGACAGGCCTTGAATGAGCCCTTTTTGAAGTTTCTACGACAACGCTTTCTATAAGAAAAAACTTATATGCCCCGAGGGCAAAACTTACAACCCTTGCCCTGACAGCTGTGGAGGGGGGGGGTGTCATCCTAAAAGACCTAATTCTCTGGATTTATACTTC
>JAQQPU010022607.1:3273-13869 GCA_029168905.1 Artemia sp. Kazakhstan ARC1039
ATGAGCCCTTTTCGAAGTTTGTACAACAACTCCTTCGATACGAAGTGCCCTGGCATGAAAAAAAAAAATAATAATACATTGTGCCAACATCGTTCTTTACCTAGGCAGCGCGATTGCTCTGCCTTTGATATTATTGCTACTTACTTTCGGTCGAAAAAAAAACTTTTTTTTGTTTATTTGACGGTAGATAGAAGTAAAAAAACCTGTTAACTAGAGATCTCTGATATGCTGAATATGGTGAAGTGATTTTTAGTAAGATAGAGGCTCGTAGCTTTTGATGGCTAATATTAAACCTAAGGAATTTTATGTATTTTTTATTTAAATTTATCAATCAAAAGCTCGAAAAAGAAAATCACGTATGCGTATTTATTTGTATCTTAGTTTAATTTTTTGTCCCCAGGGATTATTTTATCAAACCAATGGTCTTAGAACATCAAGATACGGTTTTTTTAACGGAATTTCTCGTTTCTTTTTAAATGGGCTACCGGTTATAAAACAGATTGTAACACAGCGGAGATACGTTTTCCGTCATTTTGTACCAAGCAACATTTGCCTGAATTAGGTCATAGTTTCTAGTGACTGAAATTTTAAGATAGCCAATAAATTGAAAGTTATTAGAAACTATAAACTGAGCTTCTTCCGAGGCAGTAATGCCGCACTGTCGCGCAGAGAGTCAGTTAGTCCAAATAATATAAACCGTTAATACAGACACTCTTTGTAGAGCTCCAAGTTGATGTGCTTGATGTTTGATGAAGTTACACAGAACTATGTATAGTTTTGCGTAAGCTCTTATGGAGGAGGACTGATGGGTCCCTGCGTAGATGGGGGACCAGATGCTTCAAAAAACAGTGCCGAAATTTTACTAATTTCCGTAGCCAATCACGTGAATTTAGAAGAGGGTTTGGGACTGTGTTGTCAACGCTTTGAAATAAACTGTACCAGTTTTCCGATTAAAATTGTACCGCAGGAAAGTAATTGGTACCGCCGGAACAGCAAGTTAAAAAATTTGCCCTAACAACAAGAAAAATTTCAATACACTAAAACTTGGAACAGATATTTGAGTCAAAAAGGAACAAGTAAAACCTAAATGTACTGGGAAATCTGATTGTACCAACAACTTCTAAATGTTCTACACTGTGCCAGGACATCTAAATTGTACCAAAAACGGTACAATTGTACCACGTTGGCAACGCTGGTCTGGGTGGAGAAATGAATAATTCATTGTCCCTTCATTTCGATTAAGCCTGAATGTAAGAGATGCGGGGCGATAGCTCCCTTATTATTGCAGATAAATATTTTCTATACAACATAAGAGATTTCATTCACATGCTTCCTGGCACCAAATGTGGAGAGGTTGAGGGACATCTTGAATCTTGTCAGGGACTAGCTTAGGAGAAGGGAGGCAAGTGCTGCCAGAAAGTTTTTTTTTATCGAAATATATTGATTTCTTATATATTAAACAGTTACATGGCATCGAAGTGTAAGTGAGGTAGGAGTCGTACAAAAAATAATCAGAACTTGGAAAAATTTTCGATTGCAACATATACATTGAAAACTTGAATAATCAGAAAGATATGAAGTTTTTCAAATTAAAAGTCACCCAAAAAAAGCTAGGAATCTGAGAAAATTTGCTCTATTTACAACAAGGGGGAAAACACTTTCCCCACGACGTTCTTTCCTTTGTGATTTTATCTCAGTTTCAAATTCATCCGAGCTAATCTTCCGCCATTTTTTTAAAATTCATTTGATTCTTACTCTTCTTATTCTTTTCTCTTCTCTCTGTTAAATAAAAAAACAAGGTTTTTCAACTGAAATTATTAAAACTTAAAACGAAAAGAAATTGTTAGTATATGAGGTGGTTGTTCCCACCTAAATACATCGCTCTTTACGCTAAAGTTTGACTTTTTGTTCCAATTATATAAGAATTACTCCCGGAACAAAAGACCCGTTTGATTAGATTAATATGCTTTTTAAATGTTCAAAAAAACTTTAGCGTAGAGAGAGAGGCACTGAGGGGGACAATCCCCCTCATATACGTAATAATTTTTGTTCGTTTTAAGTTTCATGTTTCTTCTTACTTTCAGTTGAAAAAAAAACTTGTTTATTTATTGATTTAACTTCTGATGGTTTTTTAAATAATGCGGGAAAATCTGGCTCTTCTCCAAGGAAAGCTTCCTTCACCCACAAAAAATTCCTTCATGGAAATATTCTCCCAAATAGCACCCCTCCCACCAGAAAATCCCCCCACCAGAAAAATATCAATAAACTTCCTAATAACCAATACTATATGTAAACAATGGGCAAAGTTCATAGCTTGCAGTCCTTCCCACAGGGACTGTGGGTCGGTGGGGAGGAGGCAGGGTCAAGCCATCCTCAAAGACATAGCTATTAGATTTTTTGACTATGCCGAACAATATAGCTATCTCAAATTTTTGACCGGATGACTTGGAGGAACAAAGGGGTGTGGGAGCTAGCTGCCCTCCAGTATTTTTGGTCACTCAAAAAGGGCACTAGAACTTTTTACTTCCAATCAAATGAACCGCCTCCCGATCTTCTAGGATCGCTGCTTTGATAAGATCCCCTTGAAAATAATAAAGAATAAAAAGATAAAATAAAGAAATAAATAAACCCGCATACGTGATCTTTCTTCTGGGAAAAAATACATAATCCCTCATTTTTGCATATAGAAGCTTGAAAACTAATCAATTAATTGCTAATAACTAATCAACTAATCAACAATAAAAAATAACCAACTGATCAACAATAATAAATAATCAACTAATCTCTAATCGTTCAAACTAATTACGTGATTTTCATTCAGATCACTTGATATTTTGGGGGTTTTTCTCCTTTTTTTAAAAAATTGGGCAAATTCCATCAAGCTCGTAACTTTTGATGGGTAACAGTAAACTTGATGAATTTTAGATATTTTGAATGAACATCAAAATCCAATTCTTTTGATGTGTCTATTGTTATCAAGACTCTTTTTGTTTGTATTTCAGTTACTATTGTGCGGCATCGCTCTTTACTTATGGTTCATTAGCAAGAACTGTTTCATCAAATTAAAATAGGATTATTTTCCAATAGAAAGTACGGAGCAGCGTTAACACTTAAAACGGGTAAAAATTATTCTACATATGAGGAGGGGCTACCCATTACTCACTAAAAAATTACTTAAGCTAAAGTCTTAAGGCCCCTCAAAATGCTTCTCATTCAAATTCAATGACCCTTATGTTTTAGCAGTCTTTCTTAAAGAATTGCGGTAAACAGTCAAGCTTTAGCTGTAAAAGCTAGGGTTAAGGGAGGAGTAGCCCCCCTTGAATGAAGAAAAATTTCTGTTCGCTATAAGTTATGATGTTGCTGCTTACTTTCAGCTAAATAAGTTTGTTTTTTAATGTAATTTAAAACCATAGTTGTGCCAATCCTGCCAGAAAATATCCTCCCTCCTCGTGCAAAATTTCTTCTGGAAATTTCCACATAAATTTTCTTCCCCATGAAAAACTTGTCCTCCTCCCCCTCCCTCTCCCAAACAAAAAAATCCAAATATTTCCCAATAGCATATATTATATGTGAAACGATTAACAAATAGCACAGTTATTAGACCTTTCAACTATGGTGAGTGAAATGGCTACCTCCAAATTTTTGTCAGATGTCCTTGTAGAAAAAATGGGTGTTAGAAGGGGGCTAATTGCCGTCCAATCGTTTTGCTCACGTAAAGAGCACCTTAGCTCTTGAATTCCGTTTCAATGAACCCTCTACCAATCTTCTAGGGTCGTTGGCTCGATACAAACATCCCTGGGAAAAAGGAATAAATGCAAAATAACCACGAATCCGCAATCTTTCTTGCAAAAAAATATTATTCCACATTTTTTTGGATTGGAGCTTGAAACCTTTGCAGTAGGGTTTGCTGGTCTGAGAAATCTGATGATGTGATTTTCCTTTAGATCCTTTTACTTGTTGGGGTTGTTTCCCCTATTTTTTGAAAATTAGGCATATTTTCTCAGGCTCGTAACTTTTGATGGGGAAAATTAAACTTAATGAATTTTATATATTTGGAATTAGCATATAAATGTAATTTTTTGATGTACTAATTGTTACCAACGTTCCGTTTATTAGTTTCGATTACTATTGGCCATGTCGCTTCTTTCCATAAACCGTTTGACACATAAAAGTAATGAAGTGCCAGAGAAAGAGTGTTAATCCTCAGGCAAATTTTTACACCTCCAAACTAGAACACAACTAATTAATTTCCAAATGTTGATATATACAATTTTTCTGCAAGCAGTGGGATCTTATGAGGGCGGTAGCCCCCATCACAGCTTGAATAGGTGATGGATTTTGGGTCATGGACTTGCAAACTAATCAAAAATGAAATAAAAAAGGTTTTTTCAATGAAATAAAAAAAACAAAATTAAAACTTAAAACAAATTGAAAACTATTCCATATAAGAGGGGATATCTCATTTCCTAACCCCAACCCCAATCCTCTCTACGTTAGGTTTTATAGTACCTTAAAAATAATTTTTATTCTAATTCAACGGCCATTGCGTTTAAGTGGTCATTTTTAATGAATTTGGACAAAATGTCAAATTTGAGAAAAAAAGAAAGACCACTTTCTTAGGAACTTGTGGCAAACAGTGATCTTAAATTTCATTGGCCTACGTCTGTGCCATATTTTGATAAGTCAGTCACAATAATCCTTATGCACAGGCTCAGAAGGAAAGTACATAGCCCTGCCATTTTAAAACCTGATTAGTTTAATCTTTATTTCATTTAATTTTTTTTGCAAGTAAACTCTGTATATGCCTGGGTGTAGCCCAGTGTTTCTCAAACTGCTTATTTCAGCAACACGCCGTGAGATTTTTGAAAAGCTTATGACTAAACAGCGAAAAAGAATCATACACAAATAAAAATAACGTCCATGGACTGATACCATACCAATGAACATCGTTTGAGAACCATTGCTAGTCCAAACTACATGAGCTACCGAGATGAGTCAAAGCTGAAAACACAGATTTGGCCGCTTAGACCAAATAGCTAACTCAGATTGCGATAACCGCCCTGTGTCCGCAAAGGAGCAGATTGTATTCCGGGTATCACAGATTATTTGGTTTGGAACGGGGATCTTCGGGGAAGCTCTGTAAGCTCAGCCATAGTCGACCCAGCTCCAAATGGGTACCTGGAGAAATGTGGGGTAAAACTGTGGAAGCATCAGATAAGATGCCCCCAACCCCGCATGGTACTCCTGACTGAAGGCAAAGAATCAGGAGATCGGTACTTGTGCTGCATGCAGCACATAGTACTGCATTGTCTGCTTGCAAAAAAGCTTGCGGTAGCATCTTCATTTTTTTATTTGTCATCATATTCTGACCGTGGAATAGCACTTTTTTCAAGATTATTTTTTAGTTCTGGCAAAATATAAGCTTTCACGTGATATGGCGATATATGTATTAATAATATTGCTTTTAGTATGATTATTCGGTTTTAAAAATATTCTTTGACAATAAAAATCCGATTTTCACTATGGTCAATTAATTCACCTCACTAGATCTTCTATACTTTCTATAGATGTTTTATCTACATTTATAAATCTACAGACACAGATATAGATTTATAGATGGATGTATTAAATAAAAAAAAAACAATTTTTTTCCCACTGACAATAAGAAACAACATTAAAAATTAAAACGAACAGAAATTTTTACGTATATAAAAAGGGTTGCCCCATCATCAACACCTCGCTAAAGTTTACGCTAAAGTTTTTTAGTACTTTTAAAAAAGCGTCTTATTGTTTTAATTAAACGGCCTTTGTGTTTCAGGGGTCATTATTAAAGAATTAGGACAAAATTCAAACTTTAGCGTAAAGAGCGAGGTGTTGAGGAGGGGGCACGCCTTATATACGTAATTATTTCTGTTCGTTTTAAGTGTTAATGTTGCTCCTTACTTTCAGTGTTAAAAAAAACTTCTTTTTTTATTTAATTCCTGATTGTTTTTAAATAATGCCAGGAAATCTGGCCCCAACTCCACGGAGAAAACCCCTCCCCAAGCAAATATCCTATAGAAAACCATTTCTGTTCGTTTTAAGTTTTAATGTCGTTCCTTACTTTCAGTTTTAAAAAATTTGTTTTTTTCATTTTAGTTCTGATCGTTTTTAAATAATGCCAGAAAATCTGGCCCCACTTCCACGGAGAAACCCCCTCCCAAAGAAATATCCTCTAGAAAATTCGATTCCGGTGAAAATTTACGCTGGACAATTACTCTTAACCAATCTGCGCGTAAAATTGAGACGGAAAAGCGAAAGCAAGACATATATAAGAATTTTGTATAAGAATTCTGGCAAATTCCCCCAGTGTAAAATTTCACCTGACACGTTCACTCCCTTGAAACTTCCCTCTCCATGGAAAATTCTTCCGTGGACAAATCCCCAGCAGAAAATTTGTCCCCCCCCCCCCGAAAATGTATGCCTACATCCTAATAAAAAATACTATGCGCAAACAATTGGCAAATTTTATAACATAAAGACCTTTCCCGTGGGGCTGATGGGGTCACGTTATACCCAAAGGCATAGTTATTTGGGTCTTTCAACTATTATGAATAAAATGGCTATCTCAAAATTTTGATCGGACGACTTTGGGTAAAAAAGGGGCGGGGGAGGGGGCCTAGTTGCCCTCCAATTTTTTGGTCATTTAAAAATAGCACTAGAACGTTTAATTTCCGTTCAAATGACCCCTTTCGCAATATTTTAGGACCATTGGGTCGATCCGATCACCCCTGGAAAAAAAAAATAATAAACACGCATCCGTGATCTTTCTTCTGACAAAAAATAAAAAATTCCAGATTTTTGTAGATAGGAGTTTGAAACCTAAACAGTCCGGTTCTCTGATGGGCTGAAACTGATTGTGTGATTTTCATAGGGATCACTTGACTTTTAGGGGCTGTTTCCCCCTTTTTTCGAAAATCAGGCAAATTTTCTCAGGCTCGTAACCTTTGATAGGTAAGACTAAACCAAGTGAAATTTATATATCTGAAATCAGCATAAAAATCCAATTCTTTTGATATATCTATTGATATCAAAATTCCGTTTCTTAGAGTTTCGGTTACTATTGAGCCCGGCCGCTCCTTATTTACAGTTCTTTACCACGAACTGTTTGATGTCAGATAGGGCAGCTGAATGATCCAGTCTTCTAATCCGCTGCTGTATATACAATGTGTTTCTGTGTCGAATATTTACTTATGACAAAGAAACAAAAACAAGTAAAATAGAGGCATTGCCAGACATGTTTTGTCTTTTTTTTTTGTTTAATCACACGTAAAATAACAAAAAAGCCTGAAAGGTAATTTCGGTCACAGTCGTTTTGTTAAAAATTCTTTGTAGAATAGCATTATACACTAAAAATGTGTTAGCTTTGACAAAACCCATTCTTGCTCCTTAAAATCATATGCCCTACATGGGTCACCAGGAACGCACGCTGAAATATGTTTTGGGATACGGAAAGCGCCTTGAAAAAAAAACGAGGATATTCAAATTATAAGGAAAATATAGAAGTCTAATGAAAATTCGTATAAATCTTGACAAGTATCTTGATCATGGGTCGAAGTTCCTCCCTGAACATACATGCCTGTTTTTACGAAACCCTAAAAGAAGCGTCACATAAACGGCAGCGTTTTTTTTTTCTCTGTAAGAAGTATAATACAAGTTGCTTAAAGAAAGCGTATCCTATTTCCTTGGAATCATCTTTAAGCCATTTTCTTTTTTCGTTCAATCATTAGAACAGTAGTCTCTTGACATACAATATGGTTCTTTATTCCTTACTCCATAATTACTTTCCTCTAAACAACTTCAGGAGGTTTTTCATTCACAAGGGTTTGTTTTTTATATTGTGTTGTTGTCAGGGATATTGTCCCAGTCCCAGCCAAATACACAGAGACTTGTTTAAAAAAACGGCACAACATTTTGAGGGGAAATAAAAGAAAAAAAAACCCTGGAAATGAAGGAAAAATTAAAATAACTAGAATCTCAAAGTTTCAGGGGGACAGAGGTCAAAATGTCTTCATTGATTATTTCCCTGAATTACATCTCGAGTTTGATTTTTTTTTCATTTTTATTTATTTTTTTTGTGCAAAGATGTGTGTTTGCTTATAAATCACACATAGTCTTTTGTATTTTTAACTATATTTTTTTTTGAAAAATAATGGGCAAAGGAAGATTTTCTACTCTTAGAAGTGCGGTAAAAATAAAAAAAATTATTTCAAGACGAAAGTTATCAAATTATATCAGATTTTACTAAAAAGTTAGAATTTATGGTCGTGTTTACAAAAATAATAAATACAAAGAATTTATATTATACGGATATTCCTGGTCAATTCTACTTTTTCCACGTTTTTCCATGTATATTTTTGCTTCATTTTCAATTACGCTGTTTTATTTTTCAGTGTCCTTGTATTTGAAAAGTTTGCGTATTGAAACACACCAGAAAACGTGTGGTAATGAATCAAACAGTTCGTGGTAACGAACTGTAAGTAAGGAGCGACTCGGCTCAATAGTAACCGAAAATCTAAAAAAAGGAACTTTGATACTAATAGATACATCAAAAGAATCAGACTTTTGTGCTGATTTCAAATATATAAGTTTCATCAAGTTTAGTTTTATCCATCAAAAGTTGAGCTGAGAAAATTTGTCTTATTTTCAAAAAAGGGGGAAACACCCCCTTAAAGTAATAGAAATCATACCATCGGATTCAGCGTATCGGAGAACCCTACTGTAGAGGTTCAAAGCTCCTATCTGCAAACATGTGGAATTTTGTATTTTTTGCGAGAAGAAAGATCACGGATGCGTGTTTATTTTTTTTTTTTTGTTTTTTTACCCAGGGATGATCGTATCGACCAAGAGGTCCTAGATTATCGCAGGAGGGCTCATTCGAATGGAAATTAAAAGTTCTAGTGCCCTTTTTAAGTGACAAAATAAATGGAGGGTAACTAGGCCCCCTCCCACGCTCAATTTTGGCCCAATGAAAATTTTGAGATAGCCATTTTGTTCAGCATGGTCGACAAATATAATAACTATGTCTTTGAGGATGACTTAATCCCCAACAGTCCCCGGGGGAAGGGCTGCAAGTTATGAAATTTACCCAGTCTTAACATACAGTATTGATTACTGGGAAATATAAAGACGTTTTCAGGGGGATATTTTCTGGTAGTGGGTGGGGCTGGATCGGGCGTTACGTGGGAGGATATTTCAACGAAGGAAATTTTCATGGGGGAAGGGACTTTGCTATGAAGGGGGACCCAAATATCCCAGCATTATTAAAAAAACGAGCAGAAAGTTTTCAACTGAAATACTTTTCAACCTAAAACTTTTCAACATCATAATTTAAAACGAACAGAAAATATTACGTATATGATTGGGTTCACCCCCTAGTCAATACCTCGCTCTTTATGCTAAAGTTTTTTAGTCTTTCATAAGAGCTATTTATTATAATTAAGGGATATAATTAAGGGGTTTGTGATTAAGGGGTCATTCTTAAAGAATTGGAAAAAAATCGAACTTTAGCGCAAAGAGCGAGGTATTGACTAGGGGGGCGAACCCCCCCCCCCCTAATATACGTAATAAAAATAAATGAATACATAAGTTCGTTACGTAAGTTAATTCGTAAGTTACGTATTTTTATTAATAATAAAAAAATTCGTGGGGGAACGAAATTAATTTTTTTTTATTATTAAAAAAATAATAATAAAATTAAACAACTTTCGAGAAAGCCATTTACCCCAAAAAAAATGTAAAATTAATATTTAAATTTCGTTTTAATTATTCATATACGACAAGCCAAAATTAAAACCTGTATTAATTTAAAGACTTTCAGAAATTATATTAAAAAAACGATTCAATCATTATTTACTATTAAATAAAAACAAATAAGTTTTTAAACTGAAAGTAAGCAGCTAAAGTAAGCTAAAGTTTTTTATTGTTTTAAAAAATAAAGTTGTGAGACAGAGTCAAACTTGACTCTGTCTCACAACTTTATTTTTTAAAACAATAAAAAGTTTGACTTTCTCACAACTCTATTTTTTAAAACAATAAAAAACTTTAGCGTAAAGAGCGAGGCGTTGAGGAGGGGACAGCCCCTTTCATATACGGAATAATTTCTGTTCGTTTTAAGTTTTAATGTCGCTCCTTACTTTCAGTTTAAAAAACTTGTTTTTTTTATTTAATTTCTGATCGTTTTTTAGTTAATGCAGCTTTTATTTGCATAAAAATTTTACTTTTCTTTTGCTAAATGGATGTCTTTACAAATTAACTTACGTAACTAACTTCTATATTCGTATATTTTTCTTTTGGCAAAAAATACAAAGTTGCAGATTTTTGCAGATATGAGCTTGAAACCTATGTAATAAGGTTTTCTGATACGCTGAATCTGACGGTGTGATTTTCATTAAAATTCTTTCACTTGTAGGGGATGTTTCCCCCCTCTTTAAAAAATCGAGTAAATTTTCTCAGGCTCGTAGCCTTTGATGAGTAATACTAAACTTAATAAAATTTATATATTTAGGATCAGCATTATAAACACATTCTTTTGATACATTTATTGACATCAAAATT
>JAQQPU010022608.1:0-13868 GCA_029168905.1 Artemia sp. Kazakhstan ARC1039
ATTGTTCAATTTTATTAGACATAAATATTTATATTAAATATAAGTATTAAGCTGTATATTATGATTCTTTAAGAATTTCTTCCCCAACTATTGCCACTATCTGAAGCTGCAAAACGAATTGTCACAGCATACAAGATGAAAATCAACATGTATGCCAAGCTAAATCAAAGAAAAAGAGTATCTTATAAGCAATAATCTCTTTCATTTCAATTTATCTGAAAACCAAAAAAAGGTATTTAATAATGCTAAAATATCCAAGTGACCAGAACAGAATTTTTAAGTGAGGTTTAGTTATATTATTATTTATTTAATGCAACCCTTTGTTTATTGAATTCAACCATCTGTATTTTCCGTAAAACTTGTGCTTTCAGCGGAGTTTTGGACTTTACTCCAAAAAGGATTCTTTTCAAATAATAGGCGTACAAGTACCTTTTCTGGCAGCATAATGAAGAGCTGTATACCCCGATCTATCTCTGGTATCAGGATCAAATCCAGGTTTCTCTAAGAATCTCTTCACCCGACTGTCGTCACCATCTAAAGCTGCAAACAAAATTGTTATAACAAAGGATGAAAATCAACATTGGTTTATAATTATACATAAATCGGTATATACATATGGGGCATAATGGGTTTATATGTGTATATATGTGGTTTAGTGGTAATATGATTAATTCTATATAATAAATGATAAAGAGGAAAAAGAAAATTAAAGATTGCCCAGTGATAATTCAATTGAACCTGTTTCATAATAAGGCGATAAATTAATTAGTACCACTAAACGCCCATCACTATATACAAACTTAATTATCCAGAATCGTAGAGTTCAAGCACTCTATTTGAATTAAAAAATCTAACATTTTTCACAAACACACAAGGGACGCGAAACACACAAGGGACGCGAAACACACAAGGGACGCGATTCAATTTACTCGATTCCGATTTCGAAAACCTCGATTCCCATCATTTAAATTCCCGATCCAATTCACTGTCTCATGACAAAAAAAAACAACAGTCGATTAGACTCAATTCCTCCGATAATTTGGTAAGGAAATCTACTTTTTTCGTTTTGCTTTTTATCACCATTCTTATGCGCTTGAGCAGGGAGAACAGGTTAAAGTGCATTTCGACAAGGAGATTATTCAACTACCTTCTTGCTTTCTTCTCCGTTTTCTTTTGTCATTTTATAGTATCAATTATCATCTTTGGGAATTTTCTTATGAGCTTACTAAGTTAAATGCAGCGCTCCATTGGCAGCCATCGGGTCCACACCGCAGGGGCAGACCCAGAAACACCCTACGTCGCACGTACCAGACAGATCTCCGTAGCCTGCACACATAAATCCAACCTCAGTGGGAGGACATACTTGCAGCAGCAAACCGGCGGGAAGATTGGCGGCTCCTTCTTGATGCCCTGGGTGCCTCTGGAGGCACAGGCGGATCTAAGGTCTAAGGTAAGGCTTACTAAGTTCGGTTAACTTAGTTTAATTAACGCAAATGCCAATTAAGACTTTTGACAGGTTTGAGCAGCCACAAAACTAACCTTATTTGTAGTCATTTACATCCATTTTAACTTTGCCTTCATTTATCATTGTAATTGGGGCCTTTTATCTTTTATTTCTTCACTGGTAGTAATTTCTTCACGTTCCAATTTCAAATTCGCTCATTAATGCTTATGAAGAATTGTATTTTTGAAAATAAGATTACATAAGAAAAAGTTTGAAACGTGTAAATTAGTTTATTCAATAACGAATTTCATGTTTTACTATTGTGTTACGTATAGTAAATTGGTTATTTTTCTAATCAAAAACAAAGAATGGCATTTTTTTGTGAATTGTATTTAAGCAAACGAGAGTTTTTCAGTCGAGACTATTTAGCCCTTTTCCTTTTGACTGACTCTTGAGTCAAAATGAGCTTGATTTTTTCCAATTCATTGGTTGCTCCTTATTTATCTTGAATCTTCTTAAATATCTTGCAGTAAATCATTTGATTTTAGGAGTTTCAATATCAGATGATATACATTGAGTTCTGTGTTCTGTGTGCAGGTATGGTCTGCTAGACTCTTAGCTGATAGTAATATTTTGTGGTGTTTGAAGCACTTTAACAGTTTACGTTGCAGGGTATACTGTGCAGACGTAAGCATATTATATTCAAATAGGCAATGGTCAGTTGTTTCATTTTTTATATTGCAATGTCTACAAAGACGGGATGAGGGAATTGAGCCAATTGAATTAGAAAACTGATACAAAAAACCCCTGAGAATTTATCCCATTTGAGCCCGACTGAATTCTATGATAAATTTTAGAAAGGTGCTTCTTGGAGAAAGGAGATCAATTTGGTTCATTCTTATTTAACATTACCTCTGATAATCTCCAGTGATAGATGTCTCTGATGGGGGTTAGTATCCTGGTTGGTTGGTCAATATTCAGAGCATTTTTGTGAATTTCGTCTGCCTGGTGGTTACCAGTTATTCCCGAATGGCTTGAAACATACTGAAGGTATGTTCTTATACTTCTTGAAGCAAGAGTGTCAATAATGCTAAGACAATAAAATGCGTCTATATCCATCTTATACTGAGAAGCTGAGTACATCAGCTCTAGGCTTGACAAAGAGTCAGAATAAACTATAATATTAGTAAATTAGGAATCAAAGGTTGATTATTCGTAAGGTGTTATGATGCCATAATTTTGACATTTAACTCTGCAGACATTATAGATACATTATCATACAGTCTCTCACCCATTCCAATATTAAGGGGTGGGAAAAAAGTTCCACTTGCCACCTTCCCATTCATTTTGGATCAACAGAAATTAGGAAATGGTTTTTATATGTATTGTATTAGATTCAGCAAATTTTTTCGGATGAAAGCTATTTAGTCCACTTTGAGAAATTAGTGTTTATTATGGGGATTGACCAACTCCATGGGGGGGGGCAATGTAGGTACAATAGACTTTGCTGGCACTGGGAATTTCTTCTAGGTACTGGCAAATACATGGATGGATTTCTAAGCCAGTTATGCTGGGTATGTAATCTATTGGCTTAAACTTTTGTCAGATAATTTATTAAAAGAAACCTTCATCTTTCATTTATTGTTGATAATCCACTCTCAGTAAGCAGAAATTTGGTGAACTATTGAAACAACCTGAAATTATTTTTCTTCTCCTTGAAATGGCAAGCCTTCTAGAGTCCACAGCGGTCTCTTTTTGGCTCCACGACAATTTTCCTAATCTATTCGCATATATTATTGCGTTGCGGGAAGCAGTCTTTCAGCGTTAGCTGGTTAAGTTGAGTTTACAGGTAAGCTAGGCTTGAGAGCAGCAACACCTTGATGTCAGGGATATCTGCTTCACTGAAAATTTTCCTAATATTGATTACTTCTTGCTGGATGAATTGGAATTGAAAATCACGTGGTTCAAGGATTTTTGAATAGAGTTACAAAATCGGCAGCATGGATAGGTTCGTTTATGCCAAGTAAACTCCTCATTTTTCAATATTAAAGAGTTACTCTTAAATTTATTTTCACGCTCATCAAATTAAAAAACAATTAAGTCATGCAAAAAAAGGATTAGTGTACGCATTAGCAAGAAATCTAAGATTTTCGTTTTTTTTCCAATCGAATAAAAAAAAAAATCTCACCTGCACTCCAAATCCTTTTTTCAAACTCCATTTCATCAAGTGTCTGCATTGTAGATGGTGTTGCTGCCTGATGAGTGCAGGAGGTATGACTACGCTGAGACATTACCAATGGTTATTCGTCGTCTTCTGGTTCAG
This sequence comes from Artemia sp. Kazakhstan ARC1039, assembly GCA_029168905.1. Classification (NCBI taxonomy): domain Eukaryota; kingdom Metazoa; phylum Arthropoda; class Branchiopoda; order Anostraca; family Artemiidae; genus Artemia; species Artemia sp. Kazakhstan ARC1039. The sequence goes on from JAQQPU010022608.1 coordinate 3,768, forward strand.
GTTCAGGAAATTCTTTCCTTAAAGTCCAGCTTGATATAATACTACAGTCATTGGTTTTATCAGAAACAGTTGAAGAAGTTACAACTCGATAGCCAATTATCTCAAGAGCATTGAGGATGACGATCGGATGATTACGAAAAATAAACGAGTGCTTATCATTAGATCCTTCAATTATTAGGAGGGATTTCAGTTCTAGAAGCTCGTTTGCTAAAAATTAAATCTACATTTTATAACTGCTTATTAAAGGATATCATAGAAAGATAAAACACAGAAAGAAATTGGTTCTTTGGAGAAGAGCCAATGTCTTTTATTCATTTTTTTTCTTCTAAAGCAGTATAATACAAGCGTTATGCTGAATTCTGTTTCTTGCAAATAACAGCACAAATGCAAATGTTCAAAAAAGTGATAAGCATGTTTAGCTTATAGCTTACCTTGTAAGGGATCAATTTCTTATATGTATATTATTTAAAAAAGGAAAAATAGAAAAAGGACTAGACTAATGTTAAATCAAGAGATCTAAAATACTGCCCCTACTACTAACAACTCACTGCAACACCAAGCCGCCTGAGGGCAAAACAGCTGTACCCACTCCTCCCCTACCGCAATCTATTCAAAACTTCCCTCTTTACACCCTCCCAAGAAGTTCACAATTCCCTTAAATATTTCTTTACTTCCAAACCTATAAATTCATTGGTTCTGAAGTTACCCATCAAAAGCTAAGAGCCTGACGAAATGTGTTTGACACTCGGAAAAGAAGGGTAAGACCCACAAAATTCAACCGGTCTTAGGAAAGTCACACCATCAGATTTGGCATATCAGAGAACCTTACTGCAGAGGTTCCAAGCGCCTATCTGAAATTATGTGGAATTTTGTATTTTTACCAGAAGAAAGACCACGGATGCATGTTTATTTGCTTGTTTGTTTCTCCCAGGGGCGACCATATCGAACCAACGATCCTATAAGATCGGGAGATGACTCATTTAAACAAAGAAAAGTTATACTGCCCTTTTTATGAGACTAAAACAATTGGAGGGCAAAAGCCCCCCTCGCATGCCCAATTTTCCGCAACGACATCCAGTCAAAATTTTGACAGCCATTGAGTTCAACATAACTGGAAGATCCAATAACCATGCCTCTTTGGAGGACATGATCCCCCACCGCCCCTGGGGAAATTTCCTTTAAATCCTTTCTTACAACCCCTTCCCACTCCATTCAGGGACGATCTGCTTGTCTTTTGACCCTATATGGTTGACCAAAAAACATGATCTTTGGTAATCTGTCAACCATCATCTGCAGAATGTGTCCTAGCCATCTCAACCTTTCTCTTATTACAGCCCTAATAAGTGGCATAGAACCACATTTTTCATACAGCTTACTGTTTGAAATACGGTCAGTCAGACCTGAACACAAAACAATCCATAAACAATTTGAAGAGCCCACGTTTTAGAACCATGCTTGAGCACTGTCATTACTATAGTTTCCATTATTTTAACCACTTAACTGCCTATTCTTCCAAGCATTTCGTAACTGGGCCTTGGACATCCTACATTTTATATTTTCACTGCATCTACCATCTTTACTAATAATACTAACCAGCTGAGTAAACCCATCTACTTGATTGATGTTCTTGTTACACACCATCACCTTCACTTATTCCCAGCCTTAGCCACTTAGACTCTAATTTATAGACTATTCTGGTTTTTGGAGTGAGCAGGCATGTGATTTTACTTTTTTGCATAACCTAAAGTACAAAGGACAGTGAAAGTAAAATCTAGTCTTACTGATTAGACAAGTAGAATCTTACCCCACTGTACATATCTTTAAAAATAAGAAAAACCGGAAATTGAATTTTTATTTAAAAAACCTCCATTTGCAGCAGTCTGTGCCAAAATGAAAATAGAAGAAACATAGGTGAAAAATCAGCAAAAAATAAGCTAAAAAAACTGGACACCAAACAAATGTTAATGTTTGAATTTGTGTGAACAAACAGCATTAACAAATGTAATTAATTAGTTTTGCTTATTTATTTTCACAGTTGGCAACACTGACGAAAATATGGCGTTTTCCAACAAAAGTCATGATTTTGAAAAAAGCAAAAGAAAATTTTTTAGAAACTAAAGGCTTTCAGATATGAACAGACAAAAGTTGGGCACAGTGCACAAAAGATATTTTGATTTTGATGTACTTGGTACTTTGAGGATTTCATGACAGACCTTTCATCACTCAGTAAAAGTACTTAAATTATTGCCAGAATTTCATCAGCCTAGTTGTCCTACCTGTCTACCATGAATTAAATTAAAAAACAAGTTTTTTTCAATGGAAAGTAAGGAACAACATCAAAACTTAAATCAAACAGAAATTATTACGTATATGAGGGGGATTGCACCCTCCTCAATACCTCGCTCTTTGCGCTAAAGTTTTTTTTAGAACTTTTAAAAAAGCTTATTATTCTAATTAAACAAACTTGTATTTCAAGGGTCATTCTTAATAATTGGAACAAAATTCAAACTTCCGTGTAAAGAGCATAGAGTAACACTTTTATGGGGTGTTTCCCCTTTTTTTGAAAATCAGGCAAATTTTCTCAGGCTTGTAGCTCTTGATGGGCTAAACAAAAAAACATAGATATATTTGATTACATATAAATAAAAAAAAATAAATGAAGAAAAACGCTAATAAAAAATCACTACTGGCATGGGAATTCAACATAATACCCCTAGAGAATACCCAGAGCCTCTAAACCATGGACCAACAGATACCCCTGGCAATCTTTCCTTAGAATGCTATTGTAGAGTTTACAATGTAAAAACAGCATGAGATTTGTGGTATTTTAACTTCACTAACACAATAGATGTTGCACATAACAAGATTTCGTAAGGCTGGTTGTCTTATTTATAAACAAATTTAATAAATAAACAGTCATGAATTAAATAAATTTACAATGGAAAACACTCACTTTGAACTGGTTGTGAATCATGAATTTTTGTGAGGTGAAATCTAATCAGCAATGGAGTCAAGGAAAAATTTAGCACTGATCCATCAGTAATTTTAATCAGGAATATTTGTAGTTATTGTAATGATCTTAAAAATCATAATTTTTAAAAACAAACAGTTTTGTTGATAATTAATTTTACAGGTGATTAGTCTTTTCCTTAGACAGCCGAAAGAATAGCTTTTAGATTACTGGCTCTTTGCCAATTTAAAAGCTCTGATGCCTATGTTATACTGCCTAATGCCTATGTCAATGTCAATGCCTATGTTATAGAGCCAAAAAAGAAACTACCAGAAATTATAACAAACAATGAACAGAAGTAAAAACAATGTACACGAACAGACAATGAACAGTATAAACATTGAACAGAAGTAAAAAGAAACAGATTTTGCGCTTAATTAATTAAAAATTAAATAGACATAACTGCAAGTAAGTCTCAGATGAGGGGAGTGAAACATATCAAAACATTTATATTTCAAAATATCTCAATTTTTCAGAAGAGTTCTTTAGATCAATATTACAGATATTCTCTCAATTTGCCATGCGTGTAAGCATGAAGAAAAAAACATGAAGAAAAAATATGGTAAGGAAAGATGATGAATATACATTACTTTCATTATCACTAATAACTTGGCCTATAGGTAATTATAAAATGTTAAGCTTCTTACCTTTTAATCCACTGACAGTAACACCAGAATTTTTACTTGAGGAACTCCCAAAATGTAAAGGACCAGATACTACAACATAGGGCATACTCATACGATTTTTTCTCAAGTTCGTACTATCCACAGGTCCTAAAAAAAACCGAAAAGCAATAAGTTTTATTTTACTATACTTATCTATTTATTTTGCCATGTTTATCTATTAGATTATTCTTACAATCTTCAGACATTGTATTTTGTTTTTCAACTTATACAAGCAGTATAGAGCTCTTGAAAAAGCTGTCAAGAAAAGTGCCTGTACTGATAAGCAAAACTTTTTAGAACATAAAGCAATGGAGGCAGAAGAAGCAGCAGAAAGAGGAGACTCAAGAACTGTTAACAGAAACACCAATGATATCATAGCGAAACGTCCGACAAATAGAGATAACCTGTCAGAGATCCATTGGGGGTGTTGGTGACAGAACAGAGTGCAGTCAATGAACTATGGACTAATCATTTCGAAAGTTTACTAAATAGACCGACCCCAAAAGAACCCCCTAATATTCCAGAGATTCCCATCTTCTTCCTGAATATCAGCATAGATCCACCTTCTGCCAGTGAGATACAAGAAGCAGCAAAGAAACTGGAAAATGGAAATCTCTGGGACTGGACTGCATATCTGCAGAGATGACAAAGGCATCAATATCCTCATGCATCTTCCTTTGGTCTTTACTCTTCACTCGGATTTGGACAACGGCCAAAGTACCATCAGACTGGAAGCACAGCACACTCATCAGGATATTCAAATAGGGAGACACTACCAAGCCGGGCAACTGGCGGGGTATAAGTTTACTTTCAATACCTGGGAAGATCCTCTCACATATTATCCTACAGAGGATCCGAACACAACTTGATCATCATCTCCGAGACAAACAGTATGGATTCTGGCCAAAACGCTCATGTGCAGAACTTATATTCACGCTTAGTCTGAAGAAAGCAGGGAGTGGCGTTTGAAGACTTATATGATCTTTGTTTTGATTTCGAGAAAGCCTTTGACTCCGTAGATCTTGAAAGCCTATGGAAGATTCTCATCCACTAATGAATCCCTGAAAAAATAGTGACAATTATTACCGCCATGTATGAGGATGGTGAATATTGCATCAAGACACCAGAGGGCCATACCCGTTTTCCCGGATTTGTTCAGGAGTAAAACAGGGATGTGTTCTATCACCATTACTTTTTGAAATAATGGTTGATTACATCCTGTGAAACACAGGGACAGAAGGCATCAGATTAAGCCCTGAAGTCCAGGTCAATGATATTGAATTCAGAGACAACTTAACAGTGCTAGAGTCAAGCAAAAAGCAGCTTCAAGAATTACTTGACAAGGTCACGGTAAAGGCAAACCATCTTGGCCTACGTGTGAATGCTGAGAAAACCAAACGCATGGTGTAAGTAAGTACGACGGCACTAGACCCTTAAGGTCCAAACCGGCGGTGCTGATCTCCGTTTCGTGGCCCTTTAGCCAGGACTAGTCAACGCATGGTGACTAGTGACTCTCCCCTGTCCATTAAATGTGGCAACCAAAATGTTGAGCAAGTTGTCCAGTTCAGATATCTGGGAAGTATCATTGAGAACAACGGCTCGATAGTGAAAGAGATACTCATCAGAATAGGACAGGCAAATGGCGCCTTCAACAAACTACGTCAAGTATGGAGATCTCAGAGATTTTCTCTACACCTAAAGCTAAACCTTTTCAACAGCAATGTTATGCCAATACTACTCTACACAGCAGAAACATGGCACCTGAATCCAGAACAAGAGTAAAGAGTCCTGGCTTTTAAAAACTTGCGTCTTCATAGAATATTGAACATCCATTGGTCACAGAAGGTGACAAACCAGTTCATCCGTGAAATGATGCAACAACCTCTAATAACCGACATCATCAGAGTCAGAAGGTGGAGATATTTGGGCCACGTCCTATGTATGGATGACCATAGACTCCCAAAAGCTGCTTTACACTGGCAACCACCAGGAACTCACAGCAGGGGAAGACCCAGAAACACACTGCACCAGACCTATCAAAGAGATCTACAAAACCTGCACACCCCCGTTCTACTAGAATGGGAGGACGTCACTGCAGCAGCAAACATGAGGGAAGATTGGCGGCTCCTCCTTGATGCCCTGGGTGCTTCAGGAGGCACAGGCGAATCTAAGGATCCAAGGTAAGGTTTTCAACTTATAAAAATTATTATTTGAGGAACTCCCAAAAAGTAATGGACCATTCACTATAACGTAGAGTCTGATAATACAAGTTTGTCTACAGTTCTTATAAAACAAATGTCTGTGCCTAATGAAATCCAGCAACATTGTGTGCCAAGTAAACAATAAGAAATATCTTATGCTTATCCAGTTAACATATATTTTTATGATTAATGTGTCGAATATGGAAAGAGTTAGACTTTGGAAAGAATAATGAAGAAGCCTATACTTACGTATATATTCAAAATCAAATTCATTTAATTAAAAAACAAGACATAGCTCTCGTGGGCAAAGCCCAAATATGATGTCTCTTAGTCATAATTAACAAAATAAAGTTGTCTAATAAAACTTCGTCAGGATAAAAACACTTGAGATTGAGAATAAAATTATCCGGTAAAACTTCGTCAGGATAAAAATAAACTAAACAATAAAAACACTAGAGATCATTATAATATTTGACAAAGCTTGGCACAAAGCTTTTACTATAACGCATGGTGTTACAGTGGACTGGGGTTAGTAATTTCCTGGGGTTAGTATATAGGGAGTAATTTCCCTGTCTTCTATTCTGAAATTATTTTCAAAGACCCCTTCCCCCTCTCACATGGGTTCACCTCTAAAAACACCCTTTTTTGTATATTTGACTCTTCTCCCACACTAAGAAGAATCATCTGATCTGCCAACCAGTGGTTAAACCTATTTTAACTAATGATTACATATAGGCATTATTGAAGAAAAAGCAATAAGTTTTATCATTCTAAATTTATCTATTTATCTTACCATATTTATCTATTAGATTATGCAACCATCAGATATTGTGTTTTGTTTTTCAGATTATAAGAACTATTATTTGAGGATCTCTCAAAAAGTATTAGACCAGGCAGTATAACATAGTCTCCTGATACAAGTTTGTCTATAATTCTTATAAAACACGAATCTGTGTCTTATGAGTCCTAAGGAAAAAACAGAAAAGCAACTATTTTTGTCTTACTAAATCTATTTTATATTTGTGTATGTACCTTAATATATTTATCTATTAAGTTATGCTTAAAACCATCAGTTATTGTGTTGGTTTTTTAACTTATAAGAATTATTACTTGAGAAACTCCTAAAATGCAATGAACCAGACACTATAACAAAGACCATCTAATACAGGGTGTTCTGAAGGTCTTATGATCCATATTTCATAAAGAAAGACAAAAAAGCATTGAGTTTCATTGTAGTAAATCTACTTTCTTTGTGTTTATCTTTTTATCTTACTGTGATTAACTATTAAGTTATTTTTCCAACCATCAGTTAATGTATTTTTCTTTTCAATGCATAAGAGAATAGCAGTGCAGCTCAATGCCCCCCAAAAGAGGGGATGGGTTGCAAATTTATAGTAAGATAAGCAAAGGAGTGAAATTTGAGCAGCAGGGTGGAGTAATCAAAACAAAGATCCACTTTAAAAGAAACAAAAAGTGGCAAATTGCCATTAATTCTTACACTCTAAACTTTTAAAAGGAACTGAACCTCCATTCCAGATGTTTCTGGGTGCATCAGCTTTATCAACTGTGCTGCCACAAGGTAGTGCTTCTCCTTGCAACAGGTAGGGTTGAACAACAATCTCCAAGATCTCCTGGCATGGCCTTATCTAATGCCCTATTGCAAGGTTATATTGATATTGTAAGGCAAAAAATTTGATAGGAAGAAAAATATGCATAATAAAGTAACAGAAATTGAACTGAAGGAAGGTAGTTAAATCTAAATAAATAGTCAAAGCTTTGCCCATTCTTTGAGTACCATAGTTACACAGATGCTATCTATAATAACTGTTATTGACTGAAATCCAGCAACAGTGTTCGTCAAGTGCAAAATAAGAAACATTTTAGGCTTATCCAGTTAACATATATTTTTATGATTAATGTTTCGAATATGGAAAGAGTTAGACTTAGGATAGAATAATGGAGTAGCCTATACATACATGTATAGGGAGTGATTTTGCTCTCACATGGGTTCACCTCTAAAAACGCCCCTTTTTGTATATTTGACACTTCCCCCAAAATAAAAACAATCATCTGATCTGCCAACCAGTGGTTAATCCTATTTTAGTTAATGATTACACATAGGCATTATTGAAAAAAAATACTACTTCAAAAATGTTTTCATTTTATAATATATCCTTCTTTCATCTGCTTTATTGGCAAGTTCCAAATCCCTTCAAATTTAACTAGCAGCTAACAGAAGTTTGTAGCATTGATGGTTAGAGAATTCGAAATGATTTTTTGGCATTGCTTATAAAGAATATACACAGATATATCACAATATATTCTGAAAATCAAAGCAATTTTTGCAACCATCCCAGCTGAGTGGTTAGCATACTAGACTTGAAATCCTTTGTCTATGAGAATATAGGCTTGAGTCCTGGTGATACTTGTTATTTGGTTTAGAATGTAGGCCAGCAGTATGTCTCTGTAAGCTCAGCCAGAGTTGACCCAGCTCCAAACAGGTACCTGGAAAAATCTAGGGGGGGGGGGCACAGGAAGCACCAGATGATTAGCTGCCAACCATGCACTGCACTCCCAGCCAAATGCAAAGGAATCAGGAGATTAGTACCTGCACTATGCAGACCATTGGTCAGCATGAATAAAAGCGTTTTTTTAAGCAATTTTGCTTAACTAAAAAAGTTCTGTTAAGTTGAATTTAAACAAATCACAATAAACTTTGACTTATGCACCCTCAAAAATGTTCAATAGATTTTGCAAAAATGAACACAAAAATTTCTCTCAACCTTAAAATCCGTAGTACTGACTCTGCCAATAACTAAAAGTCAAATAAGATATGGTTTAAATGTTTTTTGGATTTTTTTTTTAAATAAATTTGACTTATGTTTCTTAACATCGATTTTGCTTCCAGCATCGATTTTGCTGGAAGAGTTCTGGCAGATGTCGACTTCGCTGACGATGTAGCGTTGGAATGTGAAAATCTCACTGACATCAAAACTGCCCTGGAAACACTAGCTTCTGTTGCAGGAAAACTTGGTTTAAATGTAAACTGGACCAAGACCAAAATATTACCAGTGGACAAGACACCATGCAGCCCCCTGACAACTATAGAAGTATGTGGCCAAGATGTTGAGATAGTCAAGCAGTTCACCTACCTTGGTTCAATTGTTTGCTCAAATGGAAATCTATGTTAGATGCAGAGATATCAGCAAGGGTGGTAAAGGCGAACGCCGTTTTCGACCGCTTACTGAGAACAATATTCCACAAACGCCAGATCAGCCGTCTCACGAAAGCTCGTATCTACTCTGCCTCGGTAGTAAGTGTCATGTTGTACTCGTCAGAGACTTCGCCTTTGACGCAGTCGCAGATCATGAAGGTAGATGCAGTCCAGTCAAACACCTCTGCAAAATTGAACACGTTAGGTGGCTAAAAAAGGGTACAGAACATAGATATCCTCCAGTCCTTTAAATTACCACCCCTGTCCAAACAGCTTGAGTCCCGCTCGCTGCGTTGGTACAGTCATTTACTTCGCCTACCCACTGAAACACCTGCCTGAGCTATATTTGACTTTGATCCAACTGCAAACAGCTGGAAACGCCCAAGAGGTAGACCACGTATGAGATGGGTGGATATCATCCGCGATCGACTCACAGCATGGGGCATCGACCCCAATGAAGCTCCTACCCTGGCACAAAACAGGCCACTCTGGAGACGACTAACGGCGCTGACGTCTAGTTTCCTCTACGCTGGCGACGCTGCCAAGCAAGAGCTTTAAGTCAAGTAAGTCAAGTATGTTTCTTAAGCATGTTTATTTAGCTTGGTGGTAAGTGTTGTGCTTTATACTGTTTGTATTAGCCCATAAGGGTACTGGTGGAGTTCATGTCAACATTTGAAGGAAATGTTATAATAAAAAATTTATTATTAATACAGCCTAGTCAGGAAAGTCATTATTATACTAAATGTTTTTACTATAATATACATATATAGTGCTCTTATTTCAGGTCTAATTGTTGCAGAAAACTGTGGTGAAATCCAAGCACTAGCATCCCATGACATCAGACATGCTTTTGATTTGTTGATATATGAAGGTATAATACTTGATATGGGTCTTAGAGGTGTTGATCCTGGTTTTTTTGCGCCACTGTATCATATGTATGTTTATGTAAAAGCTGAGCTTTTGCTTCCTGCAGCCATCAGTGCAGGACAGGTCCCATTAATTGGCTGTGCC
>JAQQPU010022609.1:0-13868 GCA_029168905.1 Artemia sp. Kazakhstan ARC1039
GGCAGGAAAATTTTCAGATGTAATTTGTGCTAGAAAGGGGGTTAAACAAGGTTGCCCCCTGTCTCTGCGGTTATTTTCGTTGTTTATTAATGATTTGCCGGATTTTCTTAGGAAGCAAGGAGCCCCAACGGTGTCATTAGATGTCTGTGAACTATGCATGCTGATGTTCGCCGATGACCTGGCACTAGTAGCGAAGTCTAGAGAGGATTTACAGTTCTTGTTGGATGGAACTAAGGATTTTATAGATAGGAAAAAAATGTAATGTAAAGAAGTCGGTAGTTATGGTTCTTAGAAAAGTGGGCAAGATTACAAGTAGGGATAGAGTAAAATGGGAGGGAATAGATTTAGAAACTAGGGATGAGTTTACATATTTAGGATGCAAGTATTCGTCAAACGGTAAGTTTGGAAAGCAACTGAAGCTATGTCTTGCTAAAGGAAAGTCCTGCGCCTATTCTGTGGCTGCTAGCCAACTGGTGAACATACAGAACCTGAAGATGCATAAGCAGATATGTCAGGTCAAGATTGCATCGGCTATTCACTATGGATCTGAAGTTTGGGGATAGCTGGTGAGAGGATGAAGGAGATTCAGCTTCAATATTTTAAGAGAGTTTTAGGTCTACATTTTTCAACGAATTGAGAGGAGATCTAGATTTATTTTCTTTAAGAAGTGCTAGGCTAGTAGGAATGATAGGACTATGAGAGAAAATCCTGAGTATTTCCAGAGTAAGGATAACAAAATCAGCATATTTAGAAGCTCTGAGGATCCCTAGAAGCACTAAAGAGTGATACATGGCCATCTCAAATAAAGAAGATATTGGATGACTGCAGATTTTCAGAGCTATGGAATGGTGGGCTAGGGATTGGATTAAAGGAAGGAGAAGTTGCAAGTAGGGTCAGGGAGAGGTTAAGGGACCACAAGATCCAGGTATGGCATGCGCGAATGAATGAGGCCCGATCACTGGAGTTACATGCAGAGGCTAAAGAGCAGTCGGGAGAAGAATTGTACTTTAAGGCGGGGCTTCAAAAGAGGCAGCAAAAGTTTATTATTTGTGTTAGGTCAGATGGGTTACCACTAGGTGAGAGGAGGAAGTATCTGGGAGGGGTTAGGCAAGCTTCTGGTCCTTACTTCTGTCCCATGTGAGGGAAAGAGGAAGATTTGGTTTAATGTGTTGGGAAGTGTAGTGAATTAATAGATTTAAGAAAAGAATCGTTTGGGGTTGAGGTTTGGGGAGAGAGATAATAAATTTATTAGCAAGGGCAGATTTGGGAGGTATAAAGAGACTCGGAAGGTTCCTGACGATGGGTGTAGAATATAGAGAAAGGTTTTTTGAAGATTAGGGATGAGGGTGTTAGTTCACTAGCCTAGATTATACTTTTGTGCCAATTTAAGTTTGTATGAAAGTGTCTTTGTTTTTTTTTGGGGGGCTTTTGTGTTAATAAATTCAATTCTATTCTATGGTGTTCCTTGCCATTTTTTCAAACTTAGTAATTGCTCTTTTTTTTACAAAAACTTCCGATCAGACACTTATTACTGCACAAATTTTGTCTTATTATTACACTCACCCTACTATAATATAAATCAAATTTTACCTTATTATTGCACTGAAAAATGCCAATAAATGCCAAAGATTAGGAGCGGTTGTGTTTTTATCAAAACTAGCGCCAGTTTTTACTCCTACATGTTACCTATACTCTTTGAATGCTGCTACAAACAACTCATCGCAGGACCCAGTCACCTGAGGTGAAGCGGTGAGGTCAAACTGCACCTCAATCTGCCCAAAGCTTTACTCTTTACTCCCTCCTATAAGGTTCCAATTCCCTTTAAATAGAATAGTATGACGGCACTAGACCCTCAAGGTCCAAACCAACGGTGCTGATCTCCATTTCGTGGCCCTTCAGCCAGAAAGTGCAATGGGGAGTTGGAATATATATAACAATTTCGCTTAAATCTCTTCTTATAAAACCTTTATACAACATTAAAGGATGTAGTTCGTTTCTTTTGGACCAACATGGATGACATAAAGCGCGATATCTCTCTTCTTCTGTGAAAAGTGACCTAACTACACAGCTTTTTCTTTACTGCTTTGTTTGAGCATGGAGATCGTTTTCAAGTTCACTTTAGTATAGAATTTCCCGTAGTGGCTGCTATAAAAAATAATAATTTAGAATTGAAAAGTCCTTCGCGTAATTGTATGACATTAATCAATTATGACAATTATGACATTAGCAATTGATTATTAATTAATCAATTTAGATTAATTAGCATTAATTTAATTTTAGGAAGCTCCATTATGTATGCGTAAGGTTGAGAGTCAATGAATCAACTTTGTATGTGCTTTGACAAAAATAAAAGGTTCCTAAGCACTTAAAAATTGCCTGTGCATAACGTCTTTGAGATTGGTTTAATTAATATAAATTGATGTTTAATCGTTTCAAGGGCTTTAGGAATCGATTGTGAAAAAACCATGTTTGTCTCTCTCTCATTCAAAGAAATCATGAGATAATCAAAATATTTAAACCAAAACAATTCCTGCAACATCTTGAAGACCGAAAACAGCCTTTCTGGATCGAAGTTACTACATTTAAACTAAAAATATTAGTAACATGAAAACAAAAATTTACGTGGTTAAAAAATCCTGTTTAGTCTTAAACTCCAAAAAAAGTCTTTCTGAATCAAAGATTGGGTCATTAATATAGCAACACCAGCCCACAAAGTCAAGGCTTTAAAATTTGAAACATTTCATACTAGAAACCACACTGGAATAGAATAAGTTTCTGTTTCAGTCCTTGAAGAAAAGAATATTTTCGAGATAAGCTTTAAAAACCGATGATCGGTTTCTTGTTAGAGCAGGAAAATGCAGAAAAATTCGTTTGGAGCACAACAATAAGTAACTTACTCCACCGGACAAGGTATTCTTTGGGGCTCATAGCTTTTCCAGTCGCCATCAACACAAGAATCGCCAGGGATCTTCCGATATCCACGTGTTAGATTATAAAATCTTCCTGGCTTACAGCTCTCCGGTACAGCAAAAACGTCCGACTTGAACGGGGAATCTTTAGCACAAACGTTGCTCCAGACATCAAGCTTGTAGCCGAAGTCACTGAAATATACAATAAATTCGTCAGAAGCCATCAGAATCTTTATATCCAATATTTTGACATAGACATATTTTCATATTTAATACATCTGACATTCGACATATTTTGGCATTGTTACATTGATACACACTAGTTACTTTTGACAAATGTGATATTTTGTCTCTCGCTAAAATTAATGGCCAGCGATATGAAGATTTAAAAATGTTTATAGTTATTGTCAACCAGGGGCAGCATCTTGCGCTAAAAAACTGGAGCAATTTGGTGCTCTTAGTTTAAATCAGGTGTCTGAATTCTAAATCAAAATGTTCGTGGTAACGAACTGTATAGTAAGAGCGACTCGTCTCAATAGTAACCGAAACTTTTAAAAAAGGAATTTTGATACCAATAGATAGATCAAAAGAATCATATTTTTACGCTGATTTTAAATAACTAGGTTTCATCAAGTTTAATGTTACCCATCAATGGTTACGAGCCTGAGAAAATTTTCCTTATTTTCGAAAAAAGGGGAAAACAACCCCTAAAAGTCATAGAATATTAACGAAAATTACACTATCAGATTCAGGGTATCAGAGATCCTTAGTGTAGAGGTGTCAAGCTCCTATATGCAAAAATGTAGAATTTGGTATTTTTGCCAGAAGAAAGATCACCGATGCGTGTTTATTTGTTTGTTTTCCCAGGGTCCAACACAAAGAGTCACTGAGGCGTTCATATCCCAAGACTCATCCGAGTGTGATAGCACAGTCACTACATAAAAAAAAAAAAAAAAAAAAAAAAAAACAAAAAAAAAAAAAAAAAAATATTAGTAGCAACATAAAAATAAGAATTCAGGTGGTCAAAATAATTTGTAAACTTTGGTGCTTATCAGACAACTGGTGAATCATTCGTTGGACATCCTTCTAAGCCTTTCCGGTGTAAATAAAAGATTATTCCAAAAATTATAATATGACTTGAAAATTCAAAAACCAGAATAATCGACCATATAGCCACTTATTTAACATATGCATGTTCACCTGTCTTTAACGACCTTTCTGTTTTCTTTCGATAAAAAAAAAAAATGTTGCCCCAAAGTTATGAGATGACTTGATTATATAAAAAAAGATCGATGCTTCAAATCATTCAAAATATGGAACAGTAATTATGAATTTCGAATTGTTTATGATACATGGCATTCCAAATTACTTATTGTTTATGGAACAATATGTATGAATTTCAAAACTTGGAAGCTAATGGATACTTCCAAGACAACATCTACACATTAGGCTCTACTTGGCAGCTCTTTTCATTCAGTAAAAGATTATCCGCGGCATGTTGCAGACCCAAATAAGAATTTTGCTGCTATGAATGCTTTCCATTGCAGTGTTAAACGCTAAGCTAGTTGTTCTGTATAGTGTGTGTAAATATACTCCTCTAACATACGATACGAAACACCTTTTACATAAGGTGGTAATTAGCAACCACCAGGGTTGCGTCTTACCGATTTTCAAAAAGACAGGCTTCGATAAAATAATAAGACATTTTACAATTCAAATTAATAATGGCCTTCAATTAAGTTAAGAGTCGTTTCAATTCACCAATGTTCCCACGCTAAAAATTCGTTCTTTATGCAGACCCACTTTCGTATTTGGTTTACAAAGTTTATCTGCTTTTTGTAACGCATGTTCCATCCCTGCAAGTGAAAGCAAGTGAAAACTTGAAGCAATTTCCAAAGGAAAAACCTCCAAGACAAAGGATAGGAAGAGAGGGATAAGGATTTTTTCAAACATACCATTCATAATCTTCTCTCCTGCTATCGCATTTTTCCAAAGTCAACGCGCGATCATATGGCGATCCAGCAAAACACACGGAGGTGGGAATTCGCCTTTCATAAACAACGTGTCTTCCCAGGAGACATTTTCTACCAAATGTTGAAGCAGACGAAGGAGACCATGGCTTATAGTCCGAAGCATTACAGTCTCTTTCTGGAAATGGAATAGCAAGACTAAAATTTGCTAGTTGGTCCAATTCAGATTATTTTAAACCCAGAGGTCGAACAAGATCGCAGGTATTCGACCATACGTCAAAGGACTACCAAAAGATTCATAAAAATAACTCAAGGGATGTACGTACCTTAATGTTTTTTATTTCATTCCAAATATTTTACTGTAATTTTACTTTTGAAAAGAGTTTTGACTCTAAAAAAGTGAACTAGAACTTTCAGTTTCCAATCAAATGCTCTTTGAAGTTTATACGAACATTCCTTCGATAAGAACCATATATACCCCCAGGGCATAACTTACAACGCCAGTCCCGGACCCTGGGGGGTCGTGTCAACACCGAAGTTTTTGTTATATGATGATTGGACTATTTTTAACCAAATGGCTATCTCAAATTTTTTATCGGATGTATTTGGGAAAAAAGGGCGTGGGGAGGGGCTGGTTACCTTCCGATCTCTTTTGAGTCTTAAAAAGTGAACTAGAACTTTCAACTTCCATCAAATAAGCCCTCTCTGAAGTTAAAAGGGCATTCCTTCCATAAGAACCCTATATGCCCCCGGGGCACAACGTACAACACCTGCCTCCGGACCCTGGGGGATTGTGTTGACACCGGAGTTTTTGCTATATGATCTTTGAACTATTTTTAACAAAATGGCTATCTCAAAATTTTTATCGGATGCATTTGGGAAAAAAAGGGCGGGGGGGGGGGATAGTTGTCCCAATACTTTTAACTCGTAAGAAGTAAATTACATCTTTCATTATCCAATCAAATGAGCCCAATGAAGTTTATACCAGCATCCCTTCCATAACAACCATACATGCCCACAGGGCATAACTTACAACACATGCCACTGGGATCTGGTGGGGGGGTTCTACATGAAGTGCCTCTGGGAAAATTAATAAATAAATGGAACGTGGGGGGATAGCTGCCCTCCGATCACTTTTGACTCTTAAAAAGTGAATTACAACTTTCAATTTCCAATCAAATGAGCCATCCATGAAGTTCATACGAGCATCCCTTCAATAAGAACCAGGGCACAACTTACAACGTCTGTCCCCGGGCCCTGGGGGGGGGATTCGACATCGGAGTTTTGTTATCAGACGTTTGAATTATTTTTTAACAAAATGGCCAACCCCAAATTCCTACCCTGATGCAATTGGGGAAAAAGATCGTGAAGGGGGGGGGGCTAACTGCCCTCCAATCTCTCTTGACTCTAAAAAAGTGAATTGAAACTTTTAATTTCCAATCATATGAGGCCTCTCTGAAGTTTTTACGAGCATCCCTTCTATAAGAACCATTTTTGCCAACAGGGCATAACTTACAACGCCTGCCCTGGACCCAGGCCCTGAGGGTTTGTGTCGACCCCGGAGTTTTTGTTATATAATCTTTGAACCATGTTTAATAAAATGGCTACCTCAAAATTTTTATCGGATATATTTGGGGAAAAAGGGGGGGGGGATAGGGAAAATGGGGGGGGGGACTAGTTGCCCTCCGATCACTTTTGACTCTTAAAAAGGGCACTAGAACTCTCGATTTCCAATCGAATGAACCCCCTTTGAAGTTTATACGACGACCCCTTCCATATGAAGTGCCTCTGGAAAAAAAAATAATTAACAATAAAACATTGGAGCCATATGTCCTTTACTATAGGCAACGCTATAGCGTTGTCTGATACTTAATGAAAACAAATTGACATATTCTAAAGAAATATTGATGCAGCAAACTTTAAAAAAACATAATGCAAAAAAAACAAAAAAAAAATTATTCAATACGATCAATACGAAGAAGAGTTTCCTTGGGACATGCGGGATTCAACCATTAACCCAGGTGTTTCCAGGCGAGGCCTTATCCCCTACGCTGTCACAAGGTAATTATTTAGGATATTTAGAAGATATAAGAATGGCTAAGAGACGAGTAGCTCATCACTGAGAAACTACTGACACCCCCAAAATCACAGTTAGATCTAGCATATATATCTAAGCACAAATATTACCTGGATTATTTTTTTAATGTAGGCTTCTACTATTTTCGATATTTTGGTTGAAAAACGACATTCGTCAATTTACATATATATTTACCGTACATTTATATTTTTACCGAAGTTTTATGTATAGTACTTACCTAATGTGTTTTTCTTACTTTTAAGCCGAGATTCTGCGAAAATAGTCTATTTCCAGCAGTAGCTTTGAAAAACAACATTTTTAAACGTAATTAAAGTAATGGGTGTCACTTACAAGTAGTGTTACTTCCTAAAATTTGGAGGGGATAGAGCCGTTCCTAGAAGAGGCAACCGGGGCAGTTGCCCAGGGTCATGAGGGTTGGGGGGAACGGCAGCTGGTGAATTGACCACTTTGATTCAATTTTTCTCTCCGATTCGGCTTTTTCTGCTTATATTTGATTCGGAAAGGCGGGCTGTATTTAATTTTGCCCCGGGAACAACCAACTTTAGGTACAGCTCAGAGAGAGTGAATGTATTTTCCAATATTTTCAGGACAGGAGGGAGGCAATTTTTTTTTTTCAGTTGATAAACAGAGTGCCAACATGTAATGATACTACCGCATTACATAGTAGTAAACTGAAACCCAGATCTTCAAACCCCTCCCCCCTCTTTGGACGGCCTTGCTTCAAACTAAGGTTGCAACCCCATGTTCTAAAAAATAAGTTTTTGATTAAGTTCCTTGTTACGTTGGAGCTCGTTTCCTCTTTCTAAACTGAGGTTAGCAGCTAAATGTCTCACTAAAATACAGATGGTCACTAATGGAGTATTACAGTCACCGAACGCTAACTTAAAATTCACAGAACCATGAATTTTCTTC
Source organism: Artemia sp. Kazakhstan ARC1039 (assembly GCA_029168905.1). NCBI lineage: Eukaryota > Metazoa > Arthropoda > Branchiopoda > Anostraca > Artemiidae > Artemia > Artemia sp. Kazakhstan ARC1039. The sequence continues at coordinate 7,890 of JAQQPU010022609.1, forward strand.
TCCAATTTACGTATAGTTCGACTTATAGAGATCCTTCTACATGAAATTTGACTTGAAAAGGTAACGAGTTATAGGGGTAAACGAAATGAAAATCCGAGCTACAGAGGCAAAAAAAGTCTAAATTTACTCCCCACAGCCACTAAAACTTACGATTAACTTTATTATTGCATTAATATGAAATAAAGTTATTTACTGCATTAACAAAAATACTCAATGTATACACAATAGAAAAACGTATACAACACACTAAATAGAATGGTCTATACATTATTCTCACTGTGTAATAAAAGTCCGTAATCTTCTTCTGTTTAGGACTAATGGCAGCACGTGTATCAATCATCTTTTCAATTGAAACAACTGATGAAAGAATATTATCTGGTACATTGCTGTTTTATTCTAGAAACTTACGTGAAGTAGGAACTGCGGCTTTGGTTTCTTCAGGTGCACTGTCCACTAGCTCCTCTTCCTCGTTACAGTCATCAGAAGGAGCATCCTCATCAATGCTACCTCCTCATTGAAAAATATAGATTCTTCAAATGTTGGTATTTTATCTGATGACAGATGCATTGTCCCCTCATTCCACTCAACCTCGATGTTGACGTTTGGTCCCACTTATAGTTGTATTTCTACTTGTAACCCGTTTCCCCTTTCAGCTTGATTTTCTGGCAGTTCGAGTCCACACGACTTAAAGCAGTTGCCTGTTGTTTTACTCGTTATGCTTTCCGAACATTTGTTGGCAAATCGCCTGGCCTCTAAGAAGTTGATAGTACACACCTTTCCGTCTTCAATGTCAGAAATATATTTTCTGACCACTTCAGTTCTGTGAGTACCTTTGAGTTTTTTTTTATTATTATTCCTGCAGCTAGTGACTGCAATTTATATGTTGTGTTGGCTGCCGAGAATTTTACACTAACCAATTTTAGAGGATGAATAGGAATGCATGCAATACAATTGTCCACAAATAGCAGCATTTTTAGCTTCTTTTCGCCCAGAGTTTTATCTAACTAATAAAATTGTTGCGCTTTCTTTGCTGTGTTTGCCACCGTGACCTTTTTTCATCTCTAAATTGATAGGTTTCTATCAGGGAGGCACTTCAAATACAAAGCTATTTCATCAGCATTAAAAATAATTTTTGGGTGATAGTCCTTCAGAATATTTTTTAGCAGGCCCATCAACTCATCACAAACATTACTGTCTATCCGACGCACTCTCACAACAAACTTTCTTAAACGTATTATTGGGCCTCTTTTTAAAATTCTCGAACCAACCTTAAAAATATCATGTCCTAGAGTTGGCAAAGTGCAGTTTTTTCTCTAATAATTGGGCCCCCAAGAACCATTCTTGCTGCCTACGTTGTTTAAACCATTTAGTCATACACTTCGACATCAGGCAACTCAGCAGATCTCACCATCTTAACTCAGCATCATCCAGCGGGTTCGCTTTTTTTTTTTTTTCTTTTCTTTTTTTTTTTTGAATAGTTGAAAGTGCACTACCTGGGGTGTTGTGCTCGAATATTGTACACACAATCACCACACTATCTATGTAAACAATACATACTCTGCAATAATGTACAGTAAGATACAATATTCAATACGGAGATAACGCTAACAGATGCTTTAGCCAATGTGATTTATCAACTCGTTGCAACCTGCATACCGAAGTTTCAACTTACAGATGTCCGTTGAAAAAAATAGAGGTAAACTTTCACTTATGGAAACTAAATTAAAATAGAAATTAAATTAAAGATTAAATTTGAATTATTTACTTAATTTCGAGTTATAAAGGTAATTTTCGGGTTACTTTAACTTACAGAGGTAAAATATAGCTGCAAAATTCTTTCGAGTTATGCAATGTTTTTTCTTTCCCTTGGACAGGTTTACAAAGGGATTAAAAATAATTCAAATTATCGAGTTATCGAGAGTTGACAGTATATAAAAAATAAAATAAATAAAAACGCACAAAACAACAAATAGACGTTGATATCGCAAAGCATCCCGCAGTTCGTTTCCCGCTAAACCCTTACTCAACCAAACTTTTTCTGCACAATAGTGTGCAGGCTGGTAATGTTATATTGGCTGCTAATTGCTCTATGACGCTTCCAGAGAGGTAGATACAAGAGAAATTTTTACACTCTATGTTTATTATTATCGTATAAAGGGGCATAGAAAGTGCTAGTATATATGGTATAACTATCACCGAAAACAGCTAGACTTGAACTTGTCAACAGCACAATGCTTTCAAAAACATAAACATATTATTATGTACAAATTAGAATGAATCACATTTAGTCATTTGTGTATTTCAGCTTTCATTAATTTAAAATAGTCTTAAATCAAGCCTTGAATAGCGTTTACTTATTTTAAATAAGAAATGACGCCCTCAAATGGTGGATGGCCAGTTAGGTTTTCTTGACTGAAAATTTTGTTAATTTCTAATAAAATCTCGGTAATCTTCAGAACTTGTGGCCAGTCATGGACAAATTATGTTCAAAATGAAATTTATTTAGAATTAATGAAATATAAATGAAAAAAGGCTACTTATAAATTTTTACTTCCATGTCTAACATGTTCAAGCGTGGCTAAAAGTAGTTGGAATTATCCAGCAACCCTTTTGAAGCCATTCTTCCATTTAGTTACTAGAATGAAGACCCAGACTCATTAAGCGTCTTCACTAAAGAGATACTACTCAAGTCACAAGTTTGCAGAGGTTAAAACCTCGTTAGGGAGCGAGTCCAGGGGGAGGAGCTTAGAGAAAGGAGGGCTTAAAATTAGAACATATTGTACTTTTAGCAGTATTTTCATGTGTTCTTGCTGGAAGGGGTACCTTCGACCCTCCTTCTGGAAGGATTCACTCCTCCTCCTTGTGAGAAGGTATGGTTCGAGCCAAACAAGGAAAAGCTGATAGCTCATCTTATTTGACCTGAGATCCTTGAGGAATCTAAGCATGTTTTTTGGAGGAAAAGTTCTTCTTAATTCCGTAGTTCAAAAATGAGTCTCATAGGAAGGATACGCTAAAAAGGCAAAAAAGAAAAATTAAAATTACCGAAAGCACTTCGAAGATCAACAGTGCCTATTGTCCAATTATGATTTCCAGAATTTGAGCCAAATATCAAAAAATTGGTTGAATTTTCACCTGGTTCAGTAATCAAACCATACACCCTCATTGGACTATCAGAGAATTTGACGCTTTTCAAAGAAATTCCTTCATCAAGTGAATAAATCATCTCATTTGTAAGCCCATTTGATTTGTAATACTTCACAGCAACCAAAATGCCACCATAATCCCCCATTGCGTAGAAATAGTTTCCTTTCAAAATCTAAAAAAGAATGTAATATTAAATCGGCTAATACAGAATCATAGAATGTGGGAAACTGACATCAGAGAAAAGCTGAGTGCTTTAACACGGGTTTAAAAAAAACTGCTATAAAAACAATTCATACACGTTCGGTAGTTTTAATAAAACTACAATAATAAAAGCTATATATCTATAAATTTAACAATAAAACACATGTAATAATATAATAATAAAAATAAATTGATTCNAACAATAAAACACATGTAATAATATAATAATAAAAATAAATTGATTCATTGATTTTTTCCTTTTAAACAATTCACAAAAATAACTTATCAGTAAAATAAAGATAGTCAGTAATAGAAAGCCACCTGACCCGTGCATAATGGCTCCATTACAGATTCAAGATTCATTTAATAAAAATAGCTGTCGTAGTTAGGGCTGACACCGCAACTAAATTACGCTACCCTTTACAACAATATATATATATATATGCACTAAGTACGATTAATAACACTAGTAAAAAAAAGGAACGAATGAATTGCTGAAACGATTTGTCCTGCAGCGTACTGGTTCCAGCTTATTCATGTGGCATGTGTTTCTGTTGACTGTGGCGGTGGGGGTTGGTAGGGATCGGTGTTTATCACTCGAAAGAACGGACTGCCCAAATTTGCACATCAGCTGATACCTCCGTTCTTTAAATATTGGGAGTTGTAGAGCTGCGAGGGCTTAAATTAATACTTAAATACTAATTAAATACTTAAATCACATAATTAAAAGACCAACAAAAAAAACGATATTCACAAGGAACCTGTTCTGACCCTGTATCTCGACAAATGAGAAACTCTTTGATCTGGGATTCAAGTGAAGAAACGGTATTCAAAGCCCCTAATGCTATCCGATAGGAAATTCTAGACACTGCGGCAAAATACATGGACTGACCTCACTGTATTTCTCTTTTCATTTACTAGATTCTTGTCATTCCTAGCATAATAAGAATAATGATTATGATTAGTGGAACATATATCAACGAAAGATGCTGGTGGAATATTATTCAAACATTGGTATACCAATGTTAATCACTGGCGACCCGTAACTGGCCAAAATAAAAATACAGTATTATATTTTATGTGATAATGAAATTACGATATCATAATAAAAATAATAAAGCTATGAGAGAAATATAACTACTTTCACCACTGACACTTCAACAAAACCTAGTAGAACAAGACAAATTTTTAATAAGCTTAACTCTTAATTCACAATATAAAAAAAATATCATTTAGTTGATTGTAATGGAGCATAAAAATAAAAGAAAACAATTCGCACAGAAACGCTCAAACAAAAAGCTGGTAAAAAGTGTCTTATCATTAGGTTTACTTTAACCATTGAATTTACAAGAATTCTGGACAACTAAGAATATGGATTTATGAGGCCAACTTTTTCCGAGTCAAGAATTCCAACGACGCTTAGGCAGATACATTATGAACTTAGCATAGTTAGGATAGCCCGTGTTTATTTTGTTGGTATCTTCTCAATGATAACAAAATTCAATCACAAATCAAATAATTTGGATTTCACTTAAAAATCATCCTTTATTTCGATCAAACATAAAATTGTCTTAAAATAAGTAAACCCCTTTTTCAAAACTATTTTAATGACAATAAAAATGTTATGGCTAGGTTAGTAAGTAAAAATAGACTAGTTTCTGAAAAAAACACACAAGTATACCCATTGTACACTTTACGCCAAAGTGATTTATTTATTACCGACCCACTGTCAAGCCAATGCATTAAAAGAGAAACGTATTTTTATTTCAGTTCTAATAATTCACTTTGTGGTTAAGCTGGGTCATGCAATGGCTCTAGTTTTTTTTTTTTTTTTTTTTTTTTTTTTTTTTTTTTTTTTTTTTTTTTGGTTTGTTTATTTATGAAGTTCCCTAGATTCTTAATGCTAACCTAACACGAGTTTATTTTATACCCTTAGTCTATTCAAGTTTCCCTCACCCTACTGTACTACCAATTCGATGATCTTTTGTCGTCTCCTTGCGATTATTACAACTGGCAACCCTGGTCACCAGCCCTTCCGACATCACTCCAAATCATATTTCACAGGTTTTCTTTTGCAGAGCCTTTTCCTCTTTTTCTACTCCACAACAACTTTAATAGCTTCAATACTATTTGCCCTAATTTTTGGGCTTCGAGCTTGAATAGCTTGACTACCAAAAAAGGACAACCAGTTGATTTTATATAAACAGATCACACGACGTCGTACCAAGTTGGGTTCTCTGTATTTCTTTTAATTAATTCGGCAGTAGGATTCCTATAGCCTACGAAAAACCACATTATTTATTTACCATTATTTATATATCCAACAAAGAGCCGGCTTTTTTTAACTCTCTCCGGCGAATTTTTTCACTAGCGCACTTCCTCTGCTTTCTTTATATTTTCTAGATTTTACAGCCTAGGTCAACTCTCATGGTTCCAAACCCACCTAAATACTTTTTCACGTTTGCACCTTGATTACTTTAGCTTATTTTTCAGTCCCAACGATTCAATGTACACACTAAACCATGAACACTTTATTTTATAGCACCAAACCTATATCAGGACAAATGTAACAATTCAAATGTGACCAAACAATAAAACACATGTAATAATATAATAATAAAAATAAATTGATTC
>JAQQPU010022610.1:0-13866 GCA_029168905.1 Artemia sp. Kazakhstan ARC1039
AGTAGGCCTAGCTAAGACAGAGGCCAATGGCCAGAGAGTGGATGGATAAAGCTAAGTCACTGCTGTCGAATGCTAGTAAAATGGTTTTCTTTCGTTGAAATATGAAAACGGTACGCTTTCTAAAAACAGAACAGCCAAAACTTTGCATGGGAAGCCTACCACATGCTACAAACTTTGCAAGAAAGCATTAACCACAACAACTTGGTAGCTTAAACAGCTTAAACATACACTTTGAAAAAGGAAACAAACCTGGTGACACTTTTACACCGAATGGGCTTCCAGGTACTGGCTTCCCGGCAAAGAAAACATTGATTGAATGTAGACCAAGCTGTGTTGCAATATATTCACAGCGCCACACATCTTGGCTGATAGGTCGCAGTTTTACTTGATTAGACCTCTGACCATTGGCATCCAGGACAGCAACTTCTGGTGTACCTTTGCCTGCCTCTGGAAGAAGAAAAAATCTTCATTCTACAGATATGAGAGAGCTATTGGAAAAACAAAACGGTTCAAGTAGCCTTTGTTAACATGAAATTTGAAAAATGCTATAAATAGGCAAAACTTCATGAAAAACATAGGAGATTATAGGGATTGGCATATATTCAGGGGCGTCGTTTGGGGGTGGCAAGGGTGGGAATAATGTGGAGAGAAAAAATATTATACATCCCATGCCCTTTGACTATCCAGATATGGACCCCTCTTCCCCCCCCCCCCCGTTAAAAATGCTGGAGAATCGCCCCTGCATATATTTGTATTTTTTATTGGGAAATATACCAACATTTATCGGGGTGGTTTCTGCTGCGTAGGGGGGGGGGGGATTTTCCATGGGGAGCATCCTCTGTGAGACGGAAGGTTTCCGAGGGGTATTTTTACACAGGGGACATGTTACACCTCCTTTCAATATATAAGATTGACAATTCGGATTATGAGATGTCCTAATATCACCCCAGACTCTCGTGCTTCCATAGGCAATTATAACCTGAAAAAATGAAATTCCTTATTCTGTTAAAAGCATAATTCCCTTTTGGTATTGAGAGAAATAAAAAAAAAAATGCTCGAATTAGAGAATGTTCTATTCCAAGAAAAACAAACAGTAACTTCTTTTGTTAAATTTAACAGATTAGTTTCAGAAATATGAAATAAAACTTCAAATTCACATTCAAAATATGCAAAGTATATTTGACTCCATTTTAAAAGACAGAATCATCATGTAATGCTACTTAAAAAACGGCGCTAGAGAAACATGAAATGCAAACATATTGCAAAAAAAATCCTCTACAATTATAGCTCTATACCCCATTTGCCGTTTTGATCCACGGGCAACGTTAAATCGGAAACTGCATTGCCGTTGGGGAGAATGTAATTGCATGTACAGGAAACTGCCCTGTCGTTAGGGAGAATAAAATTACTTTCACGTTTCAGGTTAATATCTGCATCCTTTTTTGACAGCGTCACGTTTCGTAGTAGTGGGATATCAAGGAAATTACAAGGAGCAGAAGAAATAAGTTTGTTCCATGGATTGAGACTCTCCAAGGCACTATTTGTTTTGAATTACATACTGCTGCAAAGAAGAAAGTGATTCGCCTACTTCGCTACAACTGCAAGCTCGCCAACTAAAAAAAGGACTCACAAATTTATTCAAGTTCTAAAAAGGAATATTTACGTAATTCCTTTGATAAATATAAGAAATACGGATCGATTAATTTATATAAAAAGGGGATTTGCAGTATGAATGATATGATTGATTGATTAACCGAACTTAATCAAAACAAATGAGCAAAATCAAATAAATAACAGGAAAAAAGTTGCATTTTGGCTGCCCTAATTCTAAAGAGGTTATGTGATATCTTCTTTTTCTAAACTGATATTGATAATATATGTTCTTGAAATTAGCAGGTTCTGTTGATTAATCAGTCCGCTTGCCTTATCTTAGTTGCTTTTCAAGATCATTACAAGTTCCTCTTTGTTTTTCAAAATACATTTTACCCTCTTATTCTACTCCTAAAAATAGAAAAAAACTCGAGTTTCCACTTTTGCAGCAAAATCGTTTGTATGGTACATTACATCCCTGAAAATTCCTCTTCACAATAATTGTCAACAAAAGTTGCAAAACCAAAAAAAAAAAATTCTATTCTCCAGAGAAACTTAACTCTTGGAGCAGAAAACCTTGGAATTCCTAGTGCCAACCTGTCATCAGAAATTTTCAAAATTGGATTATAAAGGGATGTTAAACTCAATCCTCTGAAGGGCCAAATTTCTGCCAAGAATGTATCTCGCTCGCTGACTGTTAATAAACATTTTTATTTCTATGAACTTTAGCACCGCCCGACTAGAAAAGAGATTAAGCAGGCAGCAGCTTCTTTGCGAACATTTCCTCTTTCGCTATTATCAAATTGAAAAATAACTCTTCTTTATATTAGTGACTTTTGTCATTTCTATCTCAGAATGGAGAGTTTGGCTTTCCGACAATAGGAGCGTCAAACGATCTGTGAAAACTAGAATAGAACACAGTCTCGGTTAGTAAAAACAAAAAATCCCTGACGATAGTAGCCTGACTTCAAAAGGTACTGAAAATTCTAAATAGCATGAGCCCCTCGACTTCATTATCTTCTTCTGCATTTTTATTTTTTAGTAGTATATTTTTTTGACTTGCGACAGAAGGATAGAGCTATCTCTGTTGTAGAATATTCATTGCAAATAACTGTTGCTTTTCAAAAAAATAAAAAAAAATAAAAAAGAAAGAAAGGACCGGTATAATCAGGGAAGTAGCCAAGAGCTTGATCAGGGAATGGGATTTATGAGCTAAAATTTCTTTATGGATGACACTCAGTTACACTTGAGTAGTTTTAAGACACTTAATATAACCTTTCCCGCAATTAAAATGCATTTTGATTTTTCCAACACAACCACATCAGTATCCCAATAGCATGAGCGTTGGTAAAAAAAAATTAGCAAAATTAGATACTTAACTTTGGGATAAAGATTGACTTTGATGGTCAAGTGTATGCAGAATATGTGCTAAAAATTCAAAAAGATATCAGTCGTTCAGTATCATTTACTTCGTATCCGAATCGTAGCTGCTCTATTTTTTTTATTTGCCTTAATTTTTTTTTCAAAAATTTTTCATTGGAAGACCTTTTTTGTCAACTCTATAAAAAGTTTGACAAAAACAGAATACTGAAGCGAATTAGAGAACATTCAATATATTAATTTATAAAATATAGAAGTGTAGTGCCATCTATGTTGTTTACCATTCACGGCAAAAATCTAATACTTTTTGATAGTAAGAGGCTGGCATAAGGTTGGGCATCTGAATTAGAAAGCAATTACAACCCAAAATTTCTTTCCGGGTACATACTGATTTGCCTTTGTTTGGACTTCTACTACTAAATACACATTTTTTATTAAAAAGACAACTAACTACACTTTGATTAAATAAGTTTAAGAACGTAAATTACCAAACTCAATACAGTTCCTTCTGGTTAGTCATTTTCAACACTTTTCCTCTTTTAATATGTAACATGTGCATTGAAAAACAAATTCACGGTATTATATTCTTCAATATCAAGTTCCTTGTATTGTTGATATAAATTCTTGTTCTTTAATTCATTTCGTTAAAATTCGCTTTCTATATTTTTGATCAACATTTTTTATAAAGGGAATAAAACCTACAAACTTGATTTTTTATGTGTTTTTTAATTTTTTTCAGCCCCCCCCCTAAAATATCCTAGATACACCCTTGCTCTCTCCAGATAAAAACCTTTTGGGTCTTCACAAGTACAGTTAGGGTTCGTTCACTCATTTAGTTTTTAGCGTACTGTGTTTGGCAATTAAAGTTCATTAAGTTATTTAAAAATTTTTTTACCCAATACAGTTGCGGATAAATCGGATAAAAAATTACAAAAAAGCATATGAAGACCTCCTCTGAAAGTCAATTCCGGATCCAACCCCCTCTAATGACTTTTTGATACTTTCCTGATTATACGTGTAATTATTTTTGTTATTTTTTTTCTCGAAAATAATGTAGCCTACAGCATAGATCAGGGGTAACCAACCTTTAGATACCATCACAGTTTATATAATTAGCAGTATGATCTTTCCCTATCTCACCCATTATAAAAACCCGGACCGAGGTGCGAGTGCTCCAGAGAGCGTATAAACATAAGCGGCATTAGATCTTTTCACGGGTAGACAAAGAATAATCACCTACGGAACAAGTACTGACAAAACCACTTGACCGGCTCACCAATAAGTGGAAAATAAGTGCACAAATAAGTGGGAGGAGCTTTTTGTTCGCACCGTGAATGAAGAGCCAGAAATCATCTGCGGTAAACTTACTGGATAATTATATAAACTGTGGATACCATGCACCAATATTTGGATACACCACACCTACTGCCGCTTTCTGTGCTTAATTTATCATTTTGTTTTTGCAATCCAATAAAAAAACAAGTTTTTCAACTGAAAGTCAGGAGAAACACTTAAACTTATAGCGAAAAGAAATTACTCCATACATGATGCGGGGCTGCCTCTTCCTCAATCCTTGCTCTTCGCGCTAAAGTCTTAAAAGTTCTTTAAAAATACTTCTCATTCAAATTCGACGGCCCTTGTGTCAAGTCTTTCTTATAGAACTGTGAAAAAAGGTAAATCTTCAGCGTAAAGAGTGAGGTTGAGGAATGGACAGGCCCTCTCATATATGGAATAATTTCTGCTTGTTTAAAGTTTAAATATTGCTGTTTACTTTTATTTGAAAAACCTTGTTTCTTTTAAAATTGAATTTCTGACAGTTTTCCAAATTATGCCAGGATATCCTCTCCCTGAAAATTCCCCCCAGAAGCATTCCTCCCCACGAAAAGTTCTCCCCTGGGAAAAACCACCCCCCCACCCTTCAAAAAAATACGCATATTTCCCAATAGCAAATACTAAATGCGAACAATGGGCAAATTGCTTAACTTACAGTCCTTTCCCCAGGGACTATAGGAGTTCATGTCGTCTCCAAAGACACAGTTATTGGATCTTTCAACTATGCTGAATCAAATGGCTATCTCAAAACTTTAATCGAATATCTTTGGGGAAAATGGAGGTGCGTGAGGGGGGGGGGGCTAGTTGCCCTCCAATCTTTTTGGTCACTTAAAAGTGGCATATAACTTTTGATTTTCTTTTGAATGAGCCCTATTCCGATCTTCTAGTGACCATAGGTTCGATAAGATCACCCCCCAGAAAAGAAAACATTCATAGGCAGCGCAATAGCGCTGCCTAAGTAAAGAACGATGTTGGCACAATGTATTATTTATTTATTTTTCAGTTGTTTTAGAACAGGGCACTTCATATCGAAGGAGTTGTCATAGAAACTTGGAAAAGGGGTTATTCGATTGGAAATTGGAAGGGCTTGTGCCCTTTTTAATAGTCGAAAGTGACTGGAAGACAACTAACACCCCTTCCACGCCCACCATTTAACCAAACACATCCAATCAAAATTTTGATATAGCCATTTTGTTCAATGTAGTTGAAAGATCTAGAAATTATGTCTTTGAGGAGGACACTCCCCCACAGTCCTCAGGGCAAGGGTTGTAATTTATGCCCTGGGGGCATATACAGTTTTTATTGAAAGCGTTGTCGTAGAAACTTCAAAATCGGCTCATTCAATTGAAAATTCAAAGGGGTAATGCCCTTTTTAATAGTCGAAAGTGATTGGAGGGCAACTAACCCCCCTCTCATACTCACCATTCCCCAAAACACAATCAAAATTTCGAGATAGCCATTTTGTTCAACGTAGTTGAAATTTCTGGAAGTCAGGTCATGGATGATGACAAACCCCCCACGGCCATCAGGGCGAGGGTTTTAAATTATGCCCCAGGGGCATATGTGGTTTTTATAGAAAGCGTTGCCGTAAAAACTTCAAAAAGGGCTCATTCAATTGCAAATTGAAATGGCTAGTGCCCTTTTTAATAGTCAAAAGTGATTGTAGGGCTACTAACCACCCTCTCATGCCCACCATTTCCTCAAACACATGCAATCAAAATTTTGAGATATCCATTTTTTTCAACGTAGTTGAAAGTTTCGGAAATTAGGTCTTTGAGGATGATAACCCCCTCAGAACCCTCAGGGTAAGGGTTGTAAGTTATGTCCTGGGAGCATATAAGGTTTTTTTATAGAAAGCATTATCGTAGAAACTTTAAAAAGGTCTCATTTGATTGGAAATTGAAAAGGCTAGTGCCCTTTTTAATAGTCGAAAGTGACTGGAGGGCAGCTAAGCCCCCTCTCACGCCCACCATTTTACCTAACACATCCAATCATAATTTCGAGATATCCATTTTGTTCAACGTAGTTGAAAGTTCCTGAAACTATGTCTTTGAGGATGAAAACCTCTCCCCCCCCCCGCAACCCTCAGGGAGAGGGTTGCATGTTATACCCTTAGGGCATATAAGGTTTTTATAGAAAGCGTTGTCGTAGAAACTACAAAAAGGGCTTATTCGATGGAAAATTGAAAGGGCTAGTGCCCTTTTTAATAGTGAAAAGTGATTGGAGGGCAACTAAACCGCCTCTCACACCCACCATTTCCCCAAACAAATCCAATCAAAATTTTGAGATAGCCATTTTTTTCAACGTAGTTGACAGTTAAAGAAATTAGGTCTTTAAGGATGACACTCCCCCCCCCCCACAGCCCTCAGGGTAAGGGTTGTAAATTATGCCCTGGGTGCCTATAAGATTTTTAAAGAAAGCGGTGTTGTAGAAACTTAAAAAAGGGCTTATTCGATTGGAAATTGAGAGAACTAGTCCTCTTTTTAATGGTCAAAAATGATTGACGGGCAACAAACCCCCCTCTCATGTCCACCATTTTCACAAACACATCCAATCAAAATTTTGAGATAACCATTTTGTTCAACGTAGTTTAAAGTTCTTGAAATTATATCTTTGAGGATGGGACCCCCCCCCCCCATAACCTTCAGGGCAAGGGTTGTAATTTATGCCCTGGGGGCACATAAGGTTTTTATAGAAAGTGTTGTCGTAGAAACTTTAAAAAGGGCTGATTCGATTGAAAATTGAAAGGGCTAGTGCCCTTTTTAATAGCCGAAAGTGATTGGAGGGCAACTAACCCCCTCTCACGCCACCCTTTTCCCGAACACATTCAATCAAAATTTTGAGATAGCCATTCTGTTCGACGTGGTTCAAAGGTTCAGAAATTATGTTTTTAAGGATGACAAACCCCCCGCAGCCCCCCAGGACAAAGGTTGTAAGTTATGCCCTGGGGGCATAAAAGGTTTTTATAGAAAGCCCTGTCGTAGAAACTTCAAAATGGGCTCAAGCAATTGGGAACTAAGAAGGCTAGTGCCCTTTTTATTAGTCAAAATTGATTGGAGGGCGAATGCCCCCCCACGCCCATCATTTCCCCAAACACTTCCGATCAACATCTTGATATAGCCATTTTGTTGAACGTAGATGAAGGGTTCGGAAATTACGTTTTTAAGTATGACACCCCCCCCCCCCCTCCTTCAGGGGTAAGGTTGTAAGTTATGACCTAGGGCATATAAGGTTTTTATAGAGTGCGTTGTCGTAGAAACTTCAAAAATGGCTCATTTAATTGGGCATTGAGAAGGCTAGCGCCCTTATTAAGTCAAAAGCAATCGGAGGGCGAATGCCCCCCACGCCCATCATTTCCCCAAACACTTCCGATCAAAATTTTAATAATGCCATTTTGTTGAACGTAGTTGAAGGGTCCGGAAACTTGTTTTTTTACTATAACAACCCCCACACAGCCCTCAGGGCTACGATTGTAAGTTACGCCCTGGGGGCATATAATGTTTTTATAGAAAGCGTTGTCGTAAAAACTTCAAAGAGGGGTCACCGGATTAAAAATTAATAGGGCTATGGTCCTTTTTAATAGTCGAAAGTAATCGGATGGAGAATCACCCCCGCCCGATGCCCATCATTTCTCCAAACATTTCCGATCAACATTTTGATATGAGCATTTTGTTCAATGTAGTTGAAAGGTCTGGAAATTAGTTCTTTGAGGATGACGACCCTCCGCCCATAGCCCTCAGAACAAGGATCCTAAGTTATGCCCTTGGGGCATATAAGGTTTTTGTAGAAAGTTTTGTCGTAGAAGCTTCAAAAATGGCTCATTCGATTGGAAATTGAGAGGACTAGTGCCTTTTTTATTAGTCGAAAGTGATCAGAGGCCCCCCCTCCATGCCCGTCATTTCCCTAAACACTTACAATCAAAGTTTTGAGATAGCCATTTTGTTCAGCCTATCAGAAGTGTCTGGAAATTATGTTTTTGAGGATAAAAATCCCCCCAGCCCTCAGGGCCAGGGTTGTAAGTTTTGCCCTGGGACATATAAGGTTTTTATAGAAAGCGTGGTCATATAAACTTCGGAGGGGCTCATTGAATTGATAATCAGACGCTCTAGTGCTTTTTTTAAGAGTCAAAGTGATCGGAGGGCAGCTCCCCCCTCCCCCAAACACAAGTCGTATTGTCCCGGAATGCATATAATAGAAATTTTGAGATAGCCATTCTATTCAAAATAGTCTAAATATCATATAACAAGGCTTCTGGGGTTGAAACAAACCCCAGAGATTAGGGCCAAGGGTTGCAAGTTATGCCCAGGGGGTATTTAAGGTTTTTATGGAAGGGATGGCTGTTTAACTTTAGAAGAGCCTCAGTCTTTCTCCCTGAAAAAAACTATGTCGATATAAAACGAACAGAAATTAATTGAAAAAACTTTTTCTACAAAATAAGTTTTTCAACAAAAAGTAAAGAACTCGATTAAAGTAAAATGAACAAAAATAGAATCAAATAATCTACCAAGCATACAACTACCACACGTCAGTATCAATAAATAAATGAAACCCAAAACAAACAGAAATTAAGATAAATAACAGAGTCAAACTCAAAACGAGCAGAAATCAATATGAGTAGGGTTCTAAACCCAATGCTTTCTAAGAGCCGGAATATAATTTTTACTTTACTGAAAAATTCTTTTAAATGTTTTCACTTTTATATCTTTAAGAAATCGCAAATTGATTGAGATTTTAAGGAATAAATATCAGCATGTGTAGGCTATATTAAAATGACAAAGCACATTGTGTTCAGTAAATTCAGGTGAATTTTTTTCAGTAAAGTACAAATTATATTCTGGCTTTTAGAAAGCATGGGGTTTAGAAACCCTACTCATATTAATTTCTGCTCGTTTTGAGTTTGACTGGTTCGCCGGGTTCAATGCGCCGGGTTCGGCGGATGTGCCACGGTTTAAACACACCTGATCTAACTCAATTCTTCTTTCGTAAATATATTAAACGAAAAGGTTGTAGGGATATAAACGAAAATATTAAAGCAGCTCTATAAGGATGGAGGCACCATTTTAATTTTCATCCATGCTCCTGTCCAGGTATTTCACCCATTGTTGGAGCCATACTTCTGTCTGGAAGGAGAGGACTTCCAGACCAAGGCTGTAACCAGACACAAATCAAAGAATTCAAGAAAAAGATTTCTAGTAGTATGATCATATTTTGTCCCACCTCAGTACATAATGCTAGCGACCCGTTTGCTTATTGGTGTTAGCAGTTTCAGATGAAAAAGGTAAAGTGAGTCCAAGCGTCAGCAGACAAAAAGGCGCAAATTTTCGGACCACCATGACACAGTTTTTGTACACGACCTAAAAGGTTCTGTACCATGTACAATGTTTACTTTAAAATATGAGAAGTTTACTTCATCCTAAATATGCTTCCGATGCAAGTCGAACTCCCTTAATTAAGTTTGAATTTCCGTTTTAAAATTCTCATTTATTTATCAGCCAAATATCCCTTTAAAGCCAGAGATGATTAATCCAGAAGTATTTCACGGAACCTTGTATAACTATTGTTCAACAAAACAAAAGGCTTTTGAACATTCCAGACGCTTGACAAATTTCAAAGGCAAAAAACTGCGGGTTTTTTGCACGCATCAAACTAATGAAAAGGATTGAAATCTAGCTGAAGTATTTTTGAAAAACAATGTGGGACAATGTCTTAAACATTAGTTTGGTAGTTTTAGAAGTACTCTCAGGAATTCGTAGGTTTAATGATCAGAATATCGTGGAAAAAACTATTGGACAGTTTTGGCTGCATAATGTTTGATTTTGTCAGCATAAGAGTAAAGAGACGGGCCCTCCGCGTGGAGATGAACCAATCAGAAAATTAGTGTTTATTGCTCAGAAGCAAACTTCGTGTTATATGGTAGAGAAGAGGAGTTTTTCGGGGCATATATGATTATGTTATGGGCATTATATTATTATGTTATGAGCCTTTCTGATATAATCACTGTATCATTGTGCATTGCGGTATTTGCTTACTGAAGTTTTGAAGCCGCATGTTTGATCATGTAAGTCAATAAAACCATTACTTTTCTATTTTTACAGTCTTATGTTATATGTTCGTATCTAGATTTCAAGAGTAGCCCTCTAGTTCGTATATTATCCATTGGAAACGCTCCCAGGGATCTGATGACCTATGAAGAGTGTTTATGGCGCCTATTTGACTAGCTCCCTGTTTTAAACTCCACCTATATCATTTGGTGTAATTCAAGGGCCACATTTGGCAGTAGCTAAAGGTAATATTTAGCACGGTTGTAACTTCGAAGTGAAGCTTCTCTGATCAAATTGGTCATTTCACAAGGAAAGTCAATTCAGTAATTAACCTATTTTTATATCTCCCAATAAAGAGTAGTCCAAAACCTATTCGCCACAGAGTCCCCAAAACCTATTCGCCACAGATGGCGCGGCCTTAAACTTGGATGAGGTATACGAACTAGTTAGGCTAAAGATTTCTATAATTAAAATTTAAAGTAATTACTAGATACAGACCTATACCAAGAATTTTATTATTATATATGTCTAAGCCTATTACCGCTAGGCTAAAATAGGGACACCCTTTTAAAATATCTCAATAAGAGATAATAGATTTCCCAAATAGGTTAAGTAAAAGTGATTTATTTCAGTGTGTAATTCCACTAATTAAACAAAAATAGCCATCCCTGCGTTATTAAGCCATGGCGGATGAATTAAGTGCATTATTAATTGCGCAAAAATTAGTCGCAAAAAATGTAGAATTAACCAAAGCTATACCACAATATGACGGTCAGACAGACATTGACGAATTTAACATACAACTAGCACAGTTTGTAGAGTTAACTAGAACTGACCTAAAATCTTTAATAAGTATGCTTCTTCTAAGGCTAAAAGGGCAGGCGTTAACCTTTGTAAAACAAATAGAACAAAGCGTCGGAGAAAATAATAATTTGCCGATAAACACAATAGAAAAACTATTGACGGCATTTAAGGACAGATTTGTTGAGACGAGCTCAACAAACAAACTTAAGCATGGAATGGTATGTTTTGATCACACACAGAACGTACAAGAATATCTAAATAACATACGAATCTCGGTAGAAGCAAAGTACGGCAAAGGCTCAGGAGACTTATACGAAAAAATAATACTAAATGCATTTTTGCAAGGCCTTCCTCCAAAATTATATAGAATGGTAATTTCAAAGAATATCCAGACACTTGACCTTGCAGTACAGGAAGTAGGACGAATGATAGAAATTGACTTAATTGTAGCAAATCATAGTAAAGCAAAAATAAATAACATAAGCGATTCAAAAACAAGCTCTTCACCCTTGAAGGTTAGTGATCAAGAGCACCAAAATTTCTTTTCAAGAGATAATTCCCCAGTACCACAAAAAACCAGAACACAAGAAACCGCCAGGCAAAAAACAGTACGTTTTCAGCCTATGAAACCAAACATTTATAAAAGTAACCCAATAATAAGATGTTACAATTGCAATCGAGTTGGACATATCGCGAAAGAATGTCGTTTTAAAAATGGAATGGCAACATCATTTAATGATGCAACCACCAGAAATACACGGTATTATGGAAATGATTTGTTCGGGAGAACAAATTTTACTACCAGAGGCGCACAAGGGTACACACAGGACGCAATATTCCCACAATACCCCCAAGTCCGCCAACCAGCACCTAATAATGTATACCGACAGAACCCGTATAACTCTCCCCCCAGTAGACAAAATAATTATCGGCCGACGGCAAACCCAAACTTTTCAAACCGACGGCAAATAGTTAACTGGCCCGCGAGAAATGAAAATTTCTCAAGCCGACGGCACTTGCAGCCAGCACCAACAGCCGGCACCAATGCCAGAAATACAAGTTATCGCAATAATACGTGGCAAAGGAGGACAGATGTGAATCAATTAGATGCGCCTATGGAGCCTCACGTATCTGAACCCCCGTCACAAGCACCTATGTATGAAATTAATTCCCAGGGAAACGCATTAGGCCCCTCAGAAGAATGAATTGGACCCAGATGGGGCCTCGAATATTTTACAGGTCCAAGCCCATAGTAGTACCGTCCTTCAGTGATAATAATAATAAATTACCCATATTTAATGATTTTTGTGTGGCAAATATCTATTTTAAAGCTTTAGTTGACAGTGGCGCAACAGTCAACATTATAAATTCAGGCATATTTAATATGTTGCCTCCGCATATCAAGCGACAGAGAAATGTAAATAATCCAAACTTAACTAGTGTAACAGGGCACAAGTTGGACGCAAAAGGTTCAATTCGCCTTGACGTGAAAAGGGATAATAGAATCTTCCCGACAAATTTTATAATATGTAATAATTTTCCGTATGAAGCCATCGTAGGCGCAAATTTCTTAAGGTCAAATAAGATATTGCTAGACGTAGCTAATGAAAAACTCGTGTATCCGGCTAAACCAAGAGGTTCCCCTCCTTCAGCCCCTACCTCAAGGAATATTAATCCAAATTACAAAGAAGATGTAACGGTTAATAAAATCTCCGACGGTATAGTGCCACAATCCTTTGAACCTTTTGTAGCGAGACACAAGGTACATTCGCTACCAAGAGGACGGGACATAGCTAGAAACCCATTTGCTTACTCCGTGCGATATCGGAAAGATGAAGTAAATGTAGATAATAAGTGGATTGAATCCGCAAAAATAAAAATTGGAAATATGCGACAGTATAGGTCGAAAGAAATCAAAGAGATAGTGGAATTGTGGAAAAAAGTAGGGAACCCCAATGAAGTTCAGGCCCAACCAACGTTATTGCCGAATAATACTATTCCAAATGTAATAGATATTGAAAATAAAGAAAATTATTATGGATTTGCAATTCGAAAAACAAAAATTCCTCCCAGGACAATGCAAAGGATCCAAATATCTCAAATGGTTGAACCGGTGGATAGCAAATCCGAAATATGGTTTGCCATCCCATCAAATGAAATTCCCGAAAATTTGTTATGTGAAGAACAAATTATATCTTATGATAAAGGTGAAGGTTTTATTTGGGTGACTAATAACCAAGAAAATGATACTATTACGATAAAAAAGGGAACATGTTTGGTTCAAATCCAAACTATTTCGGAAGATGACTTAAATAGGTGGATAAATTCCAAAAGAAACCTAGTTAATAGCATTAATACATCAATTAACAAATACCCCCTGACTAAAGCGCAATTTTTAAACAAGTTTAATATGGATCATATTATTGATTCGGAACTCAAAAAGAAATTATGTGAATTATTGTGGAATTTCAGAGACGTATTTTCAACGTCTGAAAATGACATAGGATTGATTCCATTTTACCAACACTCTATTTTAACGACAGGGCTGCCCGTTGCGAAACAGCCATATCGTGTACCGTATAAACATAAAGAGTGGCTAAAAAATAAAATCCGCGAGTTAGAAAAAAATGAGATTATACGCCCCAGTATAAGTCCGTATTCAGCTCCAGTGATTTTAGTCCCAAAAAAGAATGGTGACATGAGACTCGTAGTGGATTAT
>JAQQPU010022611.1:0-13524 GCA_029168905.1 Artemia sp. Kazakhstan ARC1039
GTTTTTTATTTAATTTCCGAACGTTTTTAATTAATTTTGCTTTGATTTTGGCTCAATGTACATGAATAATTAAAACGAAATTTGCATATTAAATTTACGTTTTGGGCTAAATGGCTTTCTCGAAATTTTGTTCTGACATAACTTACGAATTAACTTACGGAACGAACTTCTATATTCGTATGGTATATTGCGTATATTAGGGAGTTTGCCCCCTAGTTGATACCTTGCTCTTTATGCTAAAGTTCGAATTCTGTTTGAATCACAAATCCCTGAATCACAACGGCCTGTTAATTATAATAGATAGCTCTTTTGAAAGTACTAAAAAAACTTTGGCGAAAAGGGCGAGGTTTTTACTAGGGGGCGAACCCCCTTATTTACGTAATAATTTCTGTTTGTTTTAAGTTTTAATGTAGCTCCTTACTTTCAGTTGAAAAAACTAGTTTCTTTTTATTAAATTTCTAATCGTTCTTTATCGTCCTCCATGGAAGGATCCTCCCCGTAACACCCTCCTCCGACACCTCCCACCCCATCAGAAAAAAATCCCTCCTGAAACCATGGGCGCCCATAAGCTGAATTCCAGGGGGGGGGCAAACTGCGTCTAATTGCTACTTTTAATGCTATATAATAGAAATCTCAGAACAAAAATATAAAAATAAGGCAGCATCATTCAGCCAGGGGGGGGGGAAAGGCCCCCCCCCCCCTGCCCCCCCATATGGGCGCCCATGCCTGAAACGTCTTTATTCTTCCCATTAATCAATACTATATGTAAACAATGGGCAAAGCTCATAACTTCCAGCCCTTCCCCGGAAATCGTGGGGGATTAAGTCATCCTCAAAGACATATTTATTAGATTTTTTACTATTCGAAACAAAATGTCTATCTCAAAATTTTTATTGGGTTACTTTGGGAAAAAATGAGCCTGGGAGGGGGCCAAGTTGCCCTCCAATTTTTTGGTCACTTAAAATGGGCACTAGAACTTTTAATTTCCGTTCAAATTAGCCCTCTCACGATATTCTAGGATTACTGGATTGATACGATCACCCCTGGGAAAATAAAAAAAAACTAACGAAAAAAAAAAAATAAAAAAATAAAAACGCATCCGTGATCTTTCTTCTGACAAAAAATGCAAAATTCCAACTTTTTGCAGATAGGAGCTTGAAACTTACGTCAAAGGGTTTTTTGATACGCTGAATCTGATGGTGTGATTTTCATTAAGGTTCTATGACTTTTTGGGGGTGTTTCACCCTTTTTTGAAAATAAGGAAAATTGTCTTAGGCGCTTAACTTTTGATGGGTAAAACTAAACTTAGTGAAACTTATATATTTGAAATCATCATAAAAAATCTGATTCTATTGATGTATCTATGGGTATCAAAATTCGGGTAATTGGTGTTTCGGCTACTATTGAGCTTGGTCGCTCCTTACTTACAGTTCGTTGCCACGAACTGTTTGACGCAATGAGTAAAAGCTTGTAGGTATTAAATTTTTATTTTTGTGAATATGGTAAAATCAGTAAGAAAGAAATAAAGAAAACTAAAATAAATACAGCAAATTTGTTCGAACTTAAGGTAAAAATATCATGTAGACTGCAATATATCACTTTAAGAACCAAAAGAAATTCTATTACTTGGGAAAGCTAAGTTAACGCCTTGGAAGGACCACAGATGATTATTAAAAAATCTAAATATTAAACAAGATTCTCAAGGAAGGAGAGAGAGTGGTAGCCATATTGGTTACACTGTGGAAAATTGCAAACCTAACATAGCTTTGCAAAAATACGGCTAATTAAACACGAGAGATACAAAAATATGCTTATAAAGGGCTAATTTTCCTGAGAGAGGCAACCTCCCGCTGAAAACAACTAAAAAGAGGTGTCACAAATCTTTTAGGCATCACTGAACTTAACGCTCAAAAAGCGCAGAAACTAAGCAAGGGTGGAAATATTAGCTATGGCTACTACTATTTGTTTTAGCCATGCAAATCTGAAGGGGAAATAATTGAATGGAGACTGCTTTGCTTCTATATAAGTCTTAAAAGAATTGCTAGTTTTTGGTAAATTGCTGCTAATATTTTCATAGTTGAAAAAAGAGCTTATCCTAGCCAAGTAAATCTTGTTTTTGCATAGTCATAATAAACCTTTTAGCTGTACCGGGTGACGAGAAAACCTAGGGACCTCAAATACAGGCACAAGTTCATTGGTATGGTTAGTACTAGGTAGAAAGTCGAAAAGATAAACTTTGAGCCTTGTTTAATGTAATCCGTAAAATACGAGCTTAGTATTATCTTTTTTTCGATATTTTTTACATAAGTATATTAAATACAAAAAAAATGACAGGCAAAAGCTTTATTAAACTCTCATAGTCACCAGAAATTCAAACACAATTAACAAGCTCAATAGTTGGTATAAACAAACTGACAAAAGTGAGCTGAAAGCAATTACTGAAAATGGTTTGTCCAATAAAGAAGAAATATGAAAGAAAAATTCTAAAAATTAGAATCATTAATGTACGATTATATTGTCGTATTTATTTAGTGTTATAGAAAACAAACTTATTCATAAACTGTTTCTACTAGTTTTTAAGCACTCTGTCATTTATCACCGTTCTAAATTGGCTACGCATTAATTTTAATTGTATATCCAATTTTAATTGGCTAATTAACTGGCTAACATTTTAATTACAGCTTTTTTAATCTTATATTTTAATTAAGTCAATGTTTTATTTATATATATGAATAATGTAAACTATATCTTCCTTAATAAAATCCTGTTCCTAAAAAGTAAATAGCTTTATAATTAGAATCTATCTCCGGAAACAAACACAGAAAAACTTGGTTCTATAAAAGTGATATCACAGTTTCGATGCATCGGTTATGTGTTTCAATTAGAGTATTAAGTTTAAAAATTCTATCAGAGCACATTTAAAATTCTTACAAAGAATAAAAGAGTTTCAGTGACTAGTTTTACAGATAATAAGGCTTATTTTTCGTATCTGGAACAATTTAAGAATTTACTTCTTGTTACAAAATTAATCATATTGGCCCAGAGTCATTGGATTATACATAAATTTGAAGGGCATACATAGTGTTTTTTTTGTTTGTTTAACATATGGCTAATAAAAGGAAATAACCCATAGGCATACATGAAAAAATTTATTAGCTTGTTTTACTTTTTGTATATGTTTCAGGTATAATATTTTTTAGCCTATCATATTTCTTATTGTAATGAAAAATTCTAAATGTAAAGGAAATTAAGCTCTAGCTTGAGAAAAATAGTTATCAGGTACACCAAAAATATGGAGACTATAGAATACATGTGTATGTAAATTATCCGTGGTGCTTATGAAAAATATTTTTTTTTTTTCTGAAGTAACTATTAAGTAATAACCAGAGTTTTTCTATCTAAGCTTTATGACTTCTGGTCAATGCGTAGATATTTTTAGTTTTTAATATTTCTTAAGGTGAATAACAATGATAAGCTAGGTATGCAGAGAATAATGCAAATTCAAAGCCAGCTGGAAACTGAAGGTTTCAATTAAAGCGACAGATTAAGCTTTAAGTACAGAGTGAAAAGTAGTTGAACTTTGGCTTAAAAAAAATTATGATATAATCTGGAATACAGAAGATGTGGGCTCGAAGCCGTGAAATAAGAAAGAGTGGATTAGTAGAGAGACGTTTGAAATAATTTAGCAGAGACGGCAAGCGAGATTAAGAGGAGATATGATACTCTACACACAGCTCAACAAACAACACAACTTCTGGCTTCACAAGGGTAAGAAAGATTGCATTGCAGGTAAGGCCGCTGAGCTCAAGTAATCTGCCCAAAAAAGAGGTATAGGTGCAACATTCAAGATCCTGCGTGAGCTAACTAGCCAACATGTAATTATTCCACAAGCCTGAAAGCAGCGAAAGGAAAAACTGTATACGATTAGTCTTAATATGTTGGTCTCTGGTAGAAACGCGATGCTGCTGTTGGAACTGTGACAGTTGACGCTCTGAATGATAGTGGTGAGCGGCTGCTCAATTGCTGCATCACCCACGCTCTATCAGTCACAAATACCTGGTTTGTGTGGAAAGACAATGTGAAGTGGACATAGTACAGCAATGATGACAGGACTAAAAACATGCTTGACTACATGATTGTAGACAAGCGAAAAACAGATGCTTCTACATGATTGTAGAAGAGCAGAAAAAACTTTTACTTGTCAAAAAAGAGGCAAAGAGAAACTGATTGAATTAGACAATTATAGTACTAGGCCAAAAGAAGAACCAAAAGAAGCTGCAAAACTGCAGGAAACGGACAATTTTTTTAAATTCCATACATTGGAGTCACCTGCTCTATTAACAAAGAAATGGCTAGCCAAACAGACTCCTAGAGCACAACAGAGGCTAAAAACTAATGATACTAACATCTCTTGGCAGAATAATGCATGGCACAAAACTCAAGGAAAATGAGTTTAGGAGATAAGCTATATAGAAAAGTCAAATATTGGAAAGCAACAGGACAAAGCTTGAAAGCCCAAGTTGCTAGATCTTTGATAAAAAAGTTTAAACACCAAAGATCAGAGAGACTACAAAAATTTGATTAAGCCACCAAGTCTAGATCAAATTCAGAACCATATCTCAGGAAAACCTGTAAACATTAAAAGGAGGAAGCCACACAATTGGGACTTCCAAACCCTGAAGAAGTACATTAGACTGGAAAAAAAAGAACAAGCATTGACCCAAGCTCCCTAATAATTGATAAAAGAAATATTTGAGGGATAATCACTGATGTAGAAATATATATTAGGTTAGAGGAGGAATGGTCACATTTAGGTGTTAAGTTTAAGGCAAAAGGAAATTTATTTAGTACCCATGTAGAAAGTAGGATCGAAAAAGGTAAGGCATGTTGTAATATGGTATTAAGAAGTCAGCTGAGGGATCCAAGTAGTTAAAGAGGTTTTCAGGGCTAAAATTTTAGTTTTAATGCACTATGGTTCTGAGGTTTGGGTGTATGTGAAGGGAGATAGGCTAGAAACAGTGCAATTAGGATATTATAAGATGTGGCTAGGGATAAGTAAGCACACAAATAGTTTAGTAGTTAGAGGAGATTTAGGCTTGTTTTCTTTAAGAAGTCATAGGCTAATTAACAAGGCCAGGCTTTGGGAAAAAATTTTTGTGATGCCTAGGGTGCGGGTGATGAAGGCGGCTTACTTAGAAATGTTGAAGGGCCGATCAGGTAGTGGATGGCCTTGCCAAATTAAGAGTGTAATAGATCAGTGTGGACTAAGCCTTATGTGGGGGGATGGCTTAGGGCTTGAGGATATGGGGGATCAAGTAAGTAGAGTAGATGAAAGGATTTTACAGGACCAAGAAATACAGGCATGGCAGGCCCAGCGTTCAATTTCGAATTCACTGTGTCTTTATTGTCGGTCGAAGGAGATGTGGGGTCAAGTTTTATTTTTTAAGGTGGGTTTGAATAAAAAAGAAATTAAGCTATTAATTGAAATGGAGACTGATAGTTTGCCACTGGGCCAAAGAAGAAAGTTTATCGGGAAGGAAAAGTCAAAGACTGGTCCTTATTTTTTTCCTTCGTGTGGAGGTTTGGACGAGAGCGTGTATCACTTGATGTGTGAATGTGAGGAGCTGAGTGATTGAAGACTGGAAGTGTTTGGTAGGGGGGATTATGATTTTGAGTGGATGGTGAATGTGTGGGCAGATGAGTATTTTATGGGTATCAGAAGCTTGGCACGATTCTTTCATCTCGTGATGAATCATAGAAGTAGATTTCTGTCGGATTTTGTTAGGTTATGTGCAATTTCTTTGTATTGGTTCTTTGTTTATATTTTTTTGCCATGGCCTATGGGCTTTTAGCGAAAATAAATTATATTCTATTCTATTAACATTATCACTAATAAAATCTGGTTTTCTAACTGCTACTCCCTTCCTATTAATTTCCTTGCATTTTTGTTATGCTGTATCGGTTCTTATAATCTTCAACTTTTATTTTAGTAAGTTACTCGCTTCTTGTATCACTAAAATGGTGCAATATCTTTCACTTCCATTTCCAATCCCTCATTACGCACTCGTTTGATGGTATTTTTCACCTCTGACAATGGATAAGTCTTCACATTCCAGAAAAATAAGTTGCTATTTATTTCCGTACGCTGCAACACGAAAGACTGATTTTTTAATGACGCAACTTGGGCTAATAAATCGTTCACGAGTTTATCTTGATTTTCCATCTTAGACTTAAGACTATCTTACCGATTATTTGTTTCACTTGCGTCACCTTCCACACGCGCGTAACTTTCTCCCAATTCACGAACAGTTTTCTGTATATTTTGTACGTCAGTCTACACACTATGAGGGGACTCTTTAATTTATTTTACATTTGATTGTAAAGTTTCCAACAGCTCCAAAATTCTTACAATATTTTTTCTTATTCTTGTCGTAAACATTTACCATTCGAATCCAGAATATAATTATCCAGCGTAGGCCTTTTAACCCCTGTTAGAGTTTTTAAGATTGAAGTTAGGCTTGATTTCGAACTATCATCACTTTCATTACAACCATCAGTTTTTACTTTCTTATCATTTCTTCTTCTCCCCATTCTCATGGACGATTACGGCAAATAAATTTCCAAAAAAAGGCAATGTCAAATCAATATTTACCACGCAGTTCAAAAGTACTATATATATATTCAATATTTTACTGTGACATCATCTTGGCCTGGCCATGATTTATTCGTTAATTTTATTGGCTGCTACTATCCCACTGAATTAACGATGTTAACGGAGTCAAGTTCAAGTTCAATCATTTTATTATTAACATATACATGTATATAATTGACATAGGCCCATGGGGAGAAAAGCTCAAAAAACTAGGCCTAGACAAAGATACAGTAACAAATTACGCTACAATACAAACATAATTACGACGGCAAAGATACAATAATACAACAATAATATGAAAGTAGTAGCTAGCCCAGGATCCAAATAAAAATATAAATAAAAAAAATCAATATTATTAAATATAAATTAATACTAAAAGATAGCCGAGAGGCCCACATTCACCTAGGACAACAATCCAAACAAATAACTTAGTCATATTAAAAAAAAGCTTAATTAAAAGTAATCCTGAACTAAATGAAATTTAAGATTCGTTTTTATTAAATGAATAGAAAAAAATTTATCAATAAAATCCTTGTGAGCATCCCAGCACTGGGCTATTAACACGAACGGGGGGAATTTAGATCTCTCAGTTATTATACTCGTCAATGTAGATACTCTTTTTTGTCGCGTGTCATAACGATGTAAATCTTGTGATTGGGAGAACAAACTTTGATTGAGGTAATATGGCGGTAATTTCTTAATGTCATAATTAAATTTGAAAATAATTGCTCAAAAAGTAAATTGTTGAGAAACTGGAAGTATATCTAGATAAGTATAGAAAGATGCTGTAGAAGACTTATTTGGAAAAGCAATAGGAGATGAAATAAAAAGTTTCAGGATTCTTACTGCTTTATTTTGTAAAATCTATATTGGTTTGATATGGCTTTAAATGTGTATAAATATACTAGAGAACAATAATTAATATTAAACTGAATCAGAGCAAAATAAATGCTTCGTAAAGTAGAGTAGGGCAAATAATGCTTCAACGTCCGCATTAAACCAACATGCCTTGAAATCTTTAAGCGTATATTTTGAATATGTGTTTTAAAAGATAAGCTTTCATGAATCATAAGTCCAAGGTACTTTATCACTTTCACCCGAGAGATTGATAATAGATACTTTGAAGAAGTAACTCGGGTAATACGAGGGCATATATTTGACTTCCTGCCGTAAATTATGAAATTAGTTTTTGATAAATTAAAAGCCATAAAATTTGCAGAACACCATTCAAGAACATTAGAAAATGCAGTATCAAGTTTTGCCTCCAACTCCTCGTCATTCCTCTCAGAAATTGAAACCGCCATATCATCAGCAAAATGTGTGCTGAGACATGGGATTGCCAAAGCGCGGGGAAAATCATTTACATAAACTAGAATAAGCAGAGGACCTAGGACAGAGCCCTGAGGCACCCCAACCATCGAGGACTGAGGAACAAGAGAAAAGAGAAAATTACCTCCATCTATTCGTTGCTTTCTCTTATCAAGATAATACTTTACTAGATCCAACGCCGATCTGCGTGCACCACAATTATCCAATTTACAAAAAAGAATACAATGGGATATTGTATCGAATGCTTTTTTAAAATCTAAATATATTTTTGCTGGAATTTTACCTCTATCTAAGCATTCATGAATATATTGGATGAGAGCAATGATAGCGTGTTCAGTATTGTGTCCAGACCTAAAACCAAACTGGGAATTTGTGAAAAAATTAAATGATTTAAGAAAGCCATTGAACCTCTTATAAATTGCCTTCTCAAAAATGTTAGAAAATGCTGACAAAATAGAAATAGGGCGGTAATTGTATGGGTTTTCAGGAGAGTCACCTTTGTGATGCGGAATTACCCTCGCTTCTTTAAAAGCAGACGGGAAAACTCCAGTTTTAAATGAAAGATTAATTATATGCTGTAATGGTAAAATTACTGCTGACGATATTTCCTTAACAATTATAGAACTAGACCCTTCAATTCCCGCTGAATTACCTGGATTTAGATCACACACTATTTTTGCTATTTCAGACCGAGAAATAGGCCCAAGAAAAATTGAATTACTTTGAGGAGATGGAAGATATGAAGAAAAATGTTTGTTACTACGTGAATCAAACTGGTTCATTACTGATGAAACAATTTTCCCTCCTATACTAGCGAAATAAGTATTAAAAATATCAGCCACGTTCTCCAATTTGTTAGTAGTCGAACCATCTTCTAAACTAATAACTTAAGGAAACTTAGAATTCTTTTGTTTTTTTTATAATAGAATTAATTAAAGACCACGTTTTGCGAGGAGGATTTTGAGCTTCTTCGAAAGACTCTTTATAATACCTATGTTTCGACAATCGTATCAGTGTGGTTAATTTATTTTTGAAAATTTGAAAATTTTTAATATTATAATCAGTTGGATGCTTTAACTGCTTTTTAGATAACTGTTTTTTTCTTAACTGATATCAAAATTCCAGACATTATCCACGGCCTTATAGGAAATTTTTCTCTGAAATTTTTTTTCGTAACAAATGGGTAACTAGAATCAAGGCAGCAATTGAAATTTCTTAGGAAAGTATCAGTTGCCACATCTGTATCCTCCATGGATATGACGTCCTGCCAATCCAAAAGACCAAGGCTTTCATTCAGGTGCTTTAATGTTATTTTATCTATTAACCGTACTTGACGTTCCTTACTTACCTGCGGTATTTTATAAGTAAAAGCTAAATTTGAAACCAGCAGGAAATGATCCGATATATCACTTAAAACAGCAAAATTTGCTTTAATTGGTAAGGATATGAAAATATTGTCAATGAGAGAAACAGAACTAGGTGAAATTCTTGTATGTATCAGGCAAGTAGGAGACAGATATGCAGAAAAGCAAGAAGACAATAAATCAACAGAAGCTTCATTTGAAGCTTCTAGAAGGTCAATGTTGAAATCTCCGGAGAGAATAACATCTTGTTTTGAAAATGAGGTTGATGCAAAAAATCATGGATTTTAGAGAGGAAAGTTACTTGACTGGAGAAGAGGGAGGTCGGTATACAACGCAAAAAACTATATCTTTTTTTCCAAGACTAATTTCAGTCAACATTCTTTAAAAAGCATTTCCTCATGAGAACCTTCTAGATTTGCTAGGCGTCAAAAAGAGATACCTTCTTTAACTAATACTGCCAAACCACCTTGGTGCCTTGTCAGTTGATTTTTGAAAGTTAATTGATATCCAGAAAAAGCACCATGAGGAGCCGGGTCTATAAGAAAACTCATAGAATCCAACGACATGACAAGATAGCTTATGAACTGCATCGACAAGATCATCCTGTGAACTAAAAATGCTCTATAATTTAAAAATCCTGTTCTCACAACACCGGTACTGGGAAGATCAGAAACTTCGGAAGGTAATTTATATTTACATTTTGGAAAATTAATTAGCCCACCATCATTTATCTCATTTCCAAAAAAATTATTAAGGCTCTGGATAATGGAAAAGTCAAAAGGGTTAGACTCTAGGTCTTTCAGTCTATCTCCAATACAATTATTATCCAATGTAAATAATCAGAATTATGATCATGACTAGCAGAAACTTTCGCAAAATGCACACCGTCTGAGTCTTAACGTAGCAAAAACAACTGAACCTGGGAGAACTCGAAAATAATGATGAAAGAAAAAGAAACTGCTTGAAAATAAATAGAAACAAGAGAAAGAAATGGAACTTATTCATTGTAATATGAAATGCGGATACAGAAAAAATTATTGTACTCAATTACTTCATATAAATATAAACACACAAAAAAGCCAGTAAATACACTTATAATAAGCTACAGAGGGACATAAAACCTCACGAGAAATAAAAATAATAGAAACACACAAAAAAGACAGACAATAAACTTATAATTAGTCTACAGAGGGATAAAAAATATCACAAGAAATAAAAATAACAGAACCTATGAACAGAGAAACATTACATAAAGTAATTAAAAATAACTTCACCAAACTAATGTCATCATTAATCACCGTAACTACTCAATCTTAACCCACTGTGAAGACGGAGACTTTTTACACTCGAGCCATAATTTACTCGCTTTTTGTTTAATGCGCGTAAGATGAACCGAACCCGAATCACGCATGTCCTTTCCCTTAGACAATAGATCATTCCGTAGGAAATTTAGCTTTGGTGGGAGATCAGTGAAAATACGAATTCCACTACCCTTCAGCTTATTCATCTCACTGAGAATCGCCTGAAAGCTATGATCTGTGTCTAGCGATATAAAAACAGGGGCCAGTCGAACACTAGTTTTTCTACTAGTGATGTTTGAACTGCTATTTCTTACAAAACGATAACACTTGGTAAGAGAAATATCCTCAGTAGCTTGCAATTTGTCAGAAAGAAGAGACTTTACGTTGCTAGTCAGTGATAGACTATGCTTTTTAGCAGGCAAACCATGAACAATCAAAAGTCAACTTTCTTTTTCTAACTTCGATGTTCAAAAGCTTACTCTCCAAATCTTTATTCAGCAATTTTTCTTGCTCTAGATCATTTCAAAGCTTTTTAGATTCCTCTCATAGATTCGTATTTTCATCTGATATTTGCCTAACTTCATCTTGAAGGGAAATTATTGAGACAGAAAAATTTTTCTGCTCTGCTAATATTTTATCCAGCAACGCCTGAAGCCGTTTCATTCCTTAATAAAATTTTGTTTGAGTGACATTCATAATGAATGCTATAATCCGCACGTAGAAGTCTACACTTGCATTAAATTACGCAATGGCAAAGTTTAAAACAATATCAAATTTAATCCTTTTAACAAGTAACTTTTCGTTACTTGTGTACTCAGATATTGGCGTAATAAATTTATGTTCACGCAAAAATCAATTGGTTCCATGCCCGAGGGTATGCCAAGTAAACAGTTTATCCATGAATACTAATTTATCACTAGTAAATAGGTAATACGTGAAATGTAGCTTTTATTTAAGACGTTGACTGGTCAAAGACTGAATGAAGATATTTAATTACAATACGACGTTTTGCTTTTACTAAAAGGTCAACAATCCTGTTCTTATCATTAAAATGTTAGGTACATCTTTTATATCATATTCCATTGCCTTTCTCAAGATATCGTATTTGTTCTTGAGAATACAATTGACCAGGGTTCCTTTATTGGTTGGAAAAGTCAAGAGCACCAGAGTTGGTGCTCTGGATAATGGAAAAGTCAAAAGGGTTAAAATCTAGGTCTCTCAGTCTATCCCCAATACAATTATCATCCAATGTAAATAATCAGAATTATGATCAGGACTAGCAGAAACTTTTGCAAAATGCACAACGTCTGAGTCTTAACGTAGCGAAAACAACTGAACCAGCGAAAACTCGAAAATAATGATGAAAGAAAAAGAAACTGCTTGAAAATAAATAGAAACAAGACAAAGAAATGGAACTTATTCATTGTAAGATGAAATGCGGATACAGAAAAAATTATTGTACTCAATTACTTTATATAAATAGAAACACACAAATAAGACAGAAAATAAACTTATAATAAGCTACAGAGGGACAAAAAACCTCACAAGAAATAAAAATAATAGAAACAAACAAAAAAGACAGAAAATAAACTGATAATAAGTCTACAGAGGGATAAAAAACCTCACAAGAAATAAAAATAACAGATCCTATGAACAGAGAAACATTACATAAAGTAATAAAAATAACCTCACCAAACGAATGTCATTATTAATCACCGTAAGTAGTCAATCTTAACCCACTGTGAAGATGGAGACTTTTTATACTCGAGCCATAATTTACTCCCTTTTTGTTTAATACGCGTAAGAGAACCGAATACGCGTAATGATAAGAAGACGGAGACTTCTTATCATTAAAATGTTAGGTTCTGCAGATGCTAAAATATAAAAGTGTTTGCATTAATATTTTGAAGCTATCTTATATTGTTGTGATGAATGCAGTCGGGAATGGTCTTTTGTTCAAGAGTATGTAAGAGGAGTATATAGCTGAAGCCAAGTTTCGAAGGTTCAAACAATAAAGCGTAAATAAATATCAACTGTACAAAGAGAAGTTCGGTGCAGAGTCATCACAAATCACTTTATTCTTTCCACTGCTAGTATTTTTCTTATTATTTTGTCAATTTTCAACCCAAGGATTTCGTTAAATTTCTTGTTGAGAATAATATATTAATTCTCAATTTGAAACTAATGTAAATTCTTCACTGTTGAAGATGAGAAATTAAATTTGAAAAATCTATTTCAGCGTCTTGAAATCGTTCTATGCAACACAAAACACAGATCTCTTATGCTACCTTATCATTCGTAGTTTACACATGTAAATTGTTATTCACAGGAATAAAATATTCCACAATTTCCTTAGTGAAAAATGGCCAATAATGAGGTACATCTTTTATATCATATTCCATTACCTTTCTCAAGATATCGTATTTGTTCTTGAGAATACAATTGACCAGGGTTCCTTTATTGGTTGGAAAAGTCAAGAGCACCAGAGTTGGTGCTCTGGACAATGGAAAAGTCAAAAGGGTTAGACTCTAGGTCTCTCAGTCTATTCCCAATACAATTTTCATCCAATGTAAATAATCAGAATTATGATCAGGACTAGCAGAAACTTTTGCAAAATGCACACCGTCTGAGTCTTAACGTAGCGAAAACAACTGAACCAGCGAGAACTCGAAAATAATGATGAAAGAGTAAGAAACTGCTTGAAAATAAATAGAAACAAGAGAAAGAAATGGAACTTATTCATTGTAAGATGAAATGTGGATACAGAAAAAATTATTGTACTCAATTATTTCATATAAATAGAAACACACAAAAAGACAGAAAATAAACTCATAATAAGCTACAGAGGGACAAAAAACCTCACAAGAAATAAAAATAA
>JAQQPU010022612.1:0-13866 GCA_029168905.1 Artemia sp. Kazakhstan ARC1039
AAAAATGGGTATCTCAAAATTTTGATTGGATTTTCTTGGGGAAATGGAGGTAGTGAGATGGGGGTTAATGGTCCTCCAATCACTCTCTACTAGTAAAAAGGGAATTGGTCCTTTCAATATCCATTAGAATGAGCGCTTTTTGAAGTTACTGTGAAAATCCATTCTAAAAGAACCCTATATGCCCCAGAGCATAATTTATGACTCTTACCCGGAGGGCTGCGGGGATTTGTAATCCTAAAAGACATAATTTCCATAAATTTCAACTATGTTTAACAAAATGGCAATCTCAAAAGTTTGATTGGATGTGTTTGGGGAAATCGTGGGGGTGAGAGGGATTATCTGCCTTCCAATCACTTTCGACTATTAAAAAGGGCACTAGCCCTTTGAATATCCAATTAAATGAGCCTTTTTTGATGTTTCTACGATAAATCATTTTGTAAAAACCTTATATGTCCCAAAGGCATAACATACGACCATTATCTGAGGGGTGTGAGGGGTTTTTCATCCTAAAAGACATAATTTCCAGAAATTTCAACTACGTTGAACATAATGGCTATCTCAAAATTTTGATTGGATGTGTTTGGTTAGAAGGTGGGCTTCAGAGGGTGTTTAGTTGCACTCCAATCACTTTCTATTTTTAAAAAGGCACTAGCCCTTTCAATTTCCAATCGGATGAGCCCTTTTTGAAGCTTTTACGACAACACTCCCTATAAAAGCCTTATATGTCCCCAAGCCATAACTTAAAACCCTTTCCCTGAGGTTTTTCGGGGGGTGGAGGGGGTCTTGGTTGTCACCCTCAAAGATCTATTTTCCAGAGCTTTAAATTACGTTGCACAGAAATGCTGTCTTTAAGTTTAGATTGAATGTGTTTGGGGAAATTGTGAGCATGAGAGGGGGGTTTTTGCCCTTCTATCACTTTTGACTATTAAAAAGGGAGCTAGCACTTTCAATTTCCTATCAAATGAGCCGTTTTGAAATTTCTGCAACAACGCTTTCTATAAGAACCTTACATGTCGCAAGGGTCTAACTTAAAACCCTTATCCTGAGGGCTGTGATCACTCAATCTCAGGTCTAGCGCGCGATCTCTCGGCCAACGATTGACATTACTGCAAAAGTAAAAAGGTTTAAAAAGTGCAAGACACATCTTATCACTCATCAGTCTCTACTCAGGTCAAAAACGAAAAACATCACTCTTGGCAAAAAAGAAAAAGAAACCAAGAGTAGAAATTGTTAGATCGGAAAATGATTTTTTTCTAGAAATGGCAGATCTACCACGGAAGAAATCTCATCCCTCAATCGCCTCATCATTGAACCTCCTTAATGCAGAAAATGTTGGTTTGACTGTAAAACATGGTTAATATGTACAATTTTATCTGCAACAATCGCCCTCTTGAAACGTTTGTTTTAAAACTTATTCAAGTGAAGATAACTTCATAGATTTGACTTCCACATTTATAGATTTGCATGTCACTATAAAAAAATATAGCAATGCAAAAACAAGTGCTGCCGAGGGGTTATCCCATGAAAATTGTGTACTACACAATTGATTTAGGCAAATAAGTGTCTACATAAATGGAACGTTGGTGAGCATAAGCAACAATCTTTCAAACTGTGAAAGTTGCATACAATTCATGCTGATGAATCCAGAGTCCTATAGGACATTGAGAGGTTTAGCCATTGCATAGAAATATAAAACTTGCCCTGGCAGTACTAATATACTTAGAGAGGTGTCAGCAAGTGATTTATACTTGGTTGGGAAAATAAATCATGAAATATTTAATATGCCTCAATAGATGCATCCTAATGCTAAAACTGATATAAATTACAACTTGCCCCGTCTAATTTTATTATACCAAAAGTACTTACTAATGCACCTGATGCAACAGTCCCTCTCAATTCGGAAATACTTCATATACGAAAACAACAGGTAATGAGATCTGTTGCTTTGGTAATTGAAAAATTAAGAGCTAGCGGAAATAATATCAAACTTGTTGTTTCGCATACAATCACAAATCCACGACACATTACAACGGTTTCACATACCTACACCGATTCGTCATTTATCAATGACAAAATTCTTTAAAACCTGCTTTAGCTCTTATAAAACGTGTTAGTACTATTGAATCACAGACAAATTCCCCACACAAATTTTAACTGTTTGAAATATCATCTCTTGCATGAAAAGTAAATAGAAATTCATTCTATAATTTATTCTTTGATAAATCCTACAGGACCTTGTATGAATTTACAATGCAATCCTTATATCATGGTTTGCAACTATTTGACGATGGTATAACTGATGCAATGTTTTAAAAATTTCATGGTATCATTGTATTGGATTTGTCTTGTGCTAAGGATACGAGTATTGTCTGAACGGGCACTGTAGGTTTAGAGTGTACCTTTACCTAGCAGCTGGCAGAGAATATAACAATAATCTCACTAAATCAATTTGAAAACTATTGGAAAATTATCCCTGAGGGCAGTGTTCTAATAAACTTGGCACAATCAACACAAATCAGATACTCAATGTATTCAACTTGGATCCGTAAATATCCAAATACAAATGTTAGTACATACCTTCGGATTACCTTTAACATATTCAAAGGGTTTATAATACCATTTTGATTGTTAATAGTAGTCCGTCAACTGTAAAGACGGGTCACTGGCTAAGCATCTTTCAAACAGCAACGAATATAGAACATTTCGATCCTCTTGCCTTACCGTTTGCATTCTACAAACCCCACATCAAATACTTTCTTGAGTAAAGTGGAAAATCTATTATTCAAAATTGGATGCCAGTACAGGATTTATCGACCAAAAGCTGGGCTTTTCATGCACTATTTTTTTTATTTTTAAATGTCGTGGCTATACATATTGTGAATTTTTCAGCATTTGCGTAGACAATCCTTGATTGAACGACTTTCTAGTTGAAAATACCTTTTTCTACTTGTATAATATAGATATCAGCGCCTTAAGAGTAAAGTGCCTTAAAAATATTTGTTAATTTTATTATTAATAAAGCATGTGTGCACAATAAAAGTCTCCATTCTTTAGATTTGCTCTTCCATATACAGATAACCATCGACAACGATAAGTGGTGGCAGCTTGGCAGGATTCATTTTCAAGCCATCTTGGCAAGCAAAGTCAGGGTCACAATTTCCACAACATAATGTAAGTTAACTTTTATTATATTTCTTTGTAAAGTCAATAACACTATTCTGATTCATGTTATAGAGTTCACGTGGTTCAATTTGTTTATTTGAAGCAATGTCACACACGATATCCAAACATGAAGAATCACTTTCTGTAACATTTGAATAAAATCCAAATAAAAATCATTAGGTTTGAAGTCATAGTAGCTAGTATTTTCACAGCAAAGTCGTAAAAGCAAGACTCTCTTACTTTTCCAGGAATTGAAGCGTAGACCAGGTTCCTCCTCAAAAACAATTTAAAACCACGACGATACAAGTCTCTTAAAAATAAACTGAAATCACTTTAGGGTTTTTTCAATCATACCAGGGTAAGTATTTTCCCATTGTTCAAATTTATGATAGCAACAATTTGAGCATAGGAAACCTGTAGTTTGAAAGTCACAAACGTCTTCAAGACAGGAATCGTAGTCTTTAATTTGCACTGCATATCCTCTATGCAATTTACATAAATTGCAAAGTCTATACATTTCGTCATAAATAACAGCAATAGCACAATTCTCATAGGATTACTGGCTACCCAATGTTTAGAAACATAACGGATTATGTTTAAAACATTTTCACTGTTGACTGTCTCAGTTCCAAAAAGAAACTGGCTTACAACAATAAAATGAAAATTCCTTTTACTTCTAAGAGGAGGAGTAATCGAGTGACGTCACAAAACCTATTCCATCAGGATTTTTTACTTATTCGTTATTGCCAGGAAAAACTTGTTCATCTTAAAAGAATTTCTAGGTTTTTTCAAAAGAAAATCCACTCTAAATTTTTTTTTGTTTCATTTAGTATGTCAATAAATTTAGTAAATGCGCCTGGCCCATGACTTAAAAGTTTCATAAAATATTCCAAAGATAAAGAATCATTTTATTTATATCGTCTAGTATTCTCTGAGAGAATAACTTCCTATGAACAGATAATTCTTGAAAATGATCATTTAGAATCAAACATATTTCCAGAGCCACTACATTCCACATGATTTTTTATTTCTCAAATCTAAACATTTTTAATCTTAACACTCTCACTGCCGATTATAGATTAACAAAGCCAAAGAATGAAAATTCTTTCCACCTTCTCATCGCCAGTAAAATATCAAACAAGAAAAACATTTGAAATGGAACAGTAACAAACCCACTCCTTTTTTATATATTGTTTCAGATCATTGTTTTCAATATATTTCAGTAATGCATTTATTCCATCTTGTAGTTCTTGTATATGCATTATATTCACTGTTGCTGCAAAATATAACTGTTCTTCTATCTTGAATTTTTTTCAATGAAATTACATATCACAAAATCATTTCGTCCCATTCAAGGGTTAGCCAATAACCCCTTGTAATTTCTAATGCTGCATTAGGTACACTATGATTCATTTCATCACTGCTAGCGCCTTCAATATCCAATTGAGTAAAAGCAACCATTACTAAAGAATATGCTAAGAGAAATATCCACAATGTTGACGCCCTGAACTCTTATCCAATGCTGAGGTAAGTGGTCCATAAACAAGTGGGCTCAAACAAGTCACGCGAGCTTACGTCATCCTCAACGTAGGTTTGCGTAACACGCAGCTCCCTGTGGTATTGTGTAACAAATATGTCTACATAATCAATACCAATGTCTTGAAGAAAACATTTCCATAGTTAGACAAGTAACTCCTATTGCGCAAGACCCAGGTCAGCGCAATAATGTTTTGAAGGATTAACAACTAGAATAGTATACCACCTATGGGCGCACTCAAATTCGTTATAACGTCACTACTGTTCTGAATCAAAATATCCTAGAGGTATATTTATAGTACAATTAGGTATTTGAACAAAATATTTTGCGATTTTCAATTTTTAATGATCATAAGGATCCTGGTCACCAAGAAAATTGTATCCGATATCAGGAGGGGCGCAATGGGGGAAGGGTAGCAAAACAATGCACAGGAGGGGGATAGATCTCTATATATCCTTTTCAACTGTTAAAAAGAACCCTAGAGCTTTCAAATTCCAACCAAATTAGCCCATACATAAGCATCCATTACCACCAATTCCATACAAAGTGACTTGGATGAAAAATAGATAACCCATTGAAGGAAAGTGGCATTTTACATGGGCAGCGACTTTTTTATTTCTTACTTGAAATTGCTTAATATGGAAAAAAATTCTAATAGTTAAGCCTAACCATGCAAATGCCTCTCTTTTCAGTTACTTTCTTCTCTCTTTTTGTCTCATGAATATTAGAATAGCACATGTTCGATACTCGCTATCTTTTTGTATGTTTACACCAACGAAATAGATACTAAAGCAGTATTTATCTGTAGCTTGTTTTTGTATTTTGGTGTCTTAAAGACATTGATAAAATAATAAATTAAAACGTAATCTGTCAAATACACGCTTGTTTTTTTGTGGATTCAGCACTTTGGAACGGTACTACTTTAGTTCAGAATCTGCTGACCTATAGCCATTATTTTTCCAATCCCTTCATGTTAGAATCGTTCTTTTACAAGAGCTAGAATCATTCCGTTTCCATAGAAAAGCAATTAAGAAGAGAAAAAGATAAACCAAAGCATTAGGGCCGTTTTTTAGCACTAAGATCTTACATCTAAGATCTTTCATCTTTCTGCAAAGATTATCGTTTTTTCAACTCATCTTTGTTCTAAGATCTTACAGCTCACTAATGTTAGCAAAAAGTGAAAAAAGACGCCATCTTTCTGCCATATAAAATAATGATGAGAGAACTTTGATGATATACTCATCATTGTTCTCAGACAGCTGATCAGAGCAGAATGATGAAAGACATTTGCATAAAAATGAAAAAAAGATGCAAGATCTTAGTTCAAAGATTTCACTTTTAAGCGTTTTCTGACAAAAGATGAAAAGATCTTAGCAAATTGATGAGTGAAAAAACGGTCCTATTCTTTTCAGGCCACCCACATCCAACACAGAGTTCGACACAGGTTTTGCAAATAATCGTTTGAGTGCCAGATTCAACGCCGCAAATGACTTCTCAGAACCTGTGTTAAACCAAGCTATTCTAGCGCATCACAAATTCGAAGAACCCGTATCCAACATGCTTGGAACCCGTAAGATGAAAACGCTTTATAATGTTGTCGGGTTGAACACGGAAAACCTGAAAACGATTTTGTCCAACCCGCTCAAAATGCACGTCAAACCCAGTGCCGGAAAACACAACTGAAAATAGTGGGACGAGAGACAAAATCAATCTACCACAATCCTTCAATTTAAATAACTGTTTTAGTCAGAGTAAGTACAACCAATGAGCTGAATTTCTATTGACTAATGATGTCCAAAATTCTTGATATTTTCTGCTAGAGGGGGGAGAAATAGGCAAAATTCCTGCCTGAGGTTAAAAGTACATTATAAACCATTTAAAATAATATTTTTTCTTTTCTTTCTCTTTTCGTTTTTCCTTTTTGTATCCCTATTTTCTTTTATTTTTCTTAACTTATTTTTTTGTTTTGGAAGAGAAAAATTCTGAGAGAGTGATTTAATTATATTTAAGCTGATATTCTCTAATTTTGATTTAATTTTTTTTTCATTTTTTCTCTCTTTTCAGTTGTTATTATTTTGAGCATTTAGTTAAATTACCTTTAATGCTGGATGCTATTTATTTACTATTTTTTTACTGTTGTCTGATATAAAATATTAAGAGCATATTCAGAGCATGTAAATTATATTCAAAAGGATTTTTCCTATTTTTTATTTTAGTTTTCTATAGTTTTTGTCCTATCTTTGTTCTTGTTAGTTTAAGCATTTATTTAGTCCTTCTTTAAATATCGAATGCTATTGATTTTTTTCTTGTTTCTTGTTAACCATTTAGCGCTATGTAATGGTTAGAATAGCAGTTAATACGTGCCAGCAAACATCCTGCGCTTTTTCCCTATTTCTGTGACCACAGGCAGTGTAGTAGCACAGCCCAAGATAACAAAATACAACGAAATAGGTTTTAAAAGTATTATTTCAAACATTAATTGAAAAAAAATTCCGAAATAGAATTTTTTCAAACAAAAGTGAAGGTCGTATTAAATTTCAGATCAGTAGACGTAAAAATCTATAATATTTCAAACTTTAAACAACCAGAAATCACTATTAAAGAATAGATGAAGCCCAGAACGAACAGAACTTAAACAAACAATCATAGCAAACAAACATACAGCAAGGGCTAATATAAATGAATAGAAAACCTTAAAATGAGTAAAACTTAAAGAGAATATGCAAATCAAACTTAAAAAGAACAAAAATCACTACAAACAAGAGTGTGGCTACTGCCGCCCGACCCCCTTATAACGTCTTCCCAATGGGGTTGTATGGATGTATTCGTGTTGAGAAGGTCCCTCTAGTTCATTTTGATAAAATCAGTCTGGGAGCAACTTCTTGTTTTCGTCATCCTAGGGGTTATATTTTTCATCGGTGTTTCAATCGCTGGCTGGTTTTGACGGGAGAGGGACTCGAATCCTCAGCTTTACCCTCCTCCTTTTCCAGGTTTAGGACTGGCTCTACTTTTGTAGAGGTGGAGTTACTGTAAAAGAATCCATAACTGTAAAAGTATAAAGCCTACTGCGTCATTGGCGATTTACTGAAAACAAAATATATTGCAAATATTTACTTTTCTACTTATTACAAAATTAAAACTAAAGTGAAAATTACAGCGAAATAAAATCTTAGACTGATGAGCTTTCAGAAATTAATATCATTATATATCAAATATTTAGTTTAATATAATTTGTTTTTTCAAAGACTTTTCAAGATATATATAGTTGTCACTACAAACAAAAATTTTGCAACTATCTGTTTCCCTATTTATAAAAGTCTAAGGCCTACTGCGTATTTGACGCTTTACTAAAACAAATTATATAACAAGTTACTTTTTTCTACTTATTACAAAATAGATAATAAAATAAAAATTGTAGTGAAATAAAATCTTGAGCTGATGAGCTTTCATAATAATTTTTGTTTGCTTGAAGCTTGATTTTTATATTATATCGAGTTTTACTCTTTCTAAAATTTATTTATTCTTTTATATGCTACCTGTTGTATGTTTGTTTGCTATGATTGTTTATTTAATTTCTGTTAGTTCTGAGTTATGTATATTTCTTAATAATAATTAAATAAAAAAAACAAATTATTTTAACTTAAAGTAAGGAGCGACATTAAAACTTAAAACGAACACAAATTATTCTGTATACGAAAGGGGCTGTCGCCTCCTCAACGCCTCGCTCTTTACACTAAAGTTGTTAATTTTCTTACAAAAATAAAACTGTGTGACAGAGTCAAACTTTAGCGTATAGAGTGAAGCGATGAGGAGGCGAAAGCCCCTTTCATATACGGAATAATTTCTGTTTGTTTTAAGTTTTAATGTCGCTCCTTAGTTTCAGTTAAAAAAACTTGTTTTTTTTGTTTAATTTTCGAACGTTTTTGAATTAATGCTTGATTTTGGCTCACCGTACATAAATAATTAGAATGAAATTCTTGAACAAGTGCTTCTACAAAAAGGAGGCTGTTCCTACACGAAACATTTTAATTTTTCTCGCAACTCCGTTAATTCATCAATGAGAAATATGTGAAATCAAGGCTTTAAATGGTAAAAATTTGCGTCACTAATTCACTCGTAATAAATTATTAAACACCCCTCAAAAGCCGTTTTAGCCACCTCAAATGGCTTTTATTCTTAAAATTATTCTTAGAATTACAATTATTCACAGAATTATTTTGGAATTATCATCTACTGTTAGTGTTGACAACAGCATAATAATATTTGCACCGCTGATAGAATTCATTTCCATTTAAACTATTGTAATTGCTACAAAAATTTATTTGCTAGAAAAAACTTAATTGTTCCATAGGTAGTCGCTTTTAAATGTGATTCATCCAAGAAATTAAAGGAGGTAGTATCTGCTTGATTTTTAATGAGGGCTATAAGGGTCATATTTATTAGGAACTGGAACGCCTCACAGTCTGAGTTAATCATTACTTGTGTTGATTCGATACCTGTCTAACGATAAAACTTATTCCTTTCTTCTTTATTTTGTAAATCTTTAACGTTCCTACCATTGTGTTTATCAGGTTACCTAAATACTGACGTATATTTTACCACATAAGCTACAAAAGTAGTCATTTTAGAGCTATCTCAGCTTCAAGACTTGACTCTAGTTCAGTCAACTTCCAATCATTCAAACCTAAGTCCGTCAGAGTTTCAAAAGCTTCCTTCTTTCAAAGAGCCTCATTTAATCAGTTGTAATAAGCATCGTAACAAAGGATAATTCTTGTCATATCGGCGAAGAGAAAAACAATTTTTCAAGCAGTTTTTCCCGAGATAATAAATGAACAATTATAACAAACATAGAACATTATCAAGTCTAAACTGAAAATTTCCCAGGAATTACACCATAGAGCAATGTTAAACACCAGATGATATGTGACTGGATATAAAGGGGTTGCACTGAAGACGATTTTGGGCGTTGCTGAAAAAAGACACTAATATAATAGGCAAATATAGAACAAAAATAAAGACCTGAAACTCTTGTATCTATGAAGATTGTATAGGGGGGTAGATTCCCTCATCAAATTTTTCGTCTTAGCCGGGGCTGTGGTAGTCAGATACTTTGGGGCTGTGATTTCTTTGTCATGTCCCAAAGAAAAACAAAAAGTCCCGTTACTTTCCACTAAATTGTATTAAACGATTAATAAAACAGTAGTCAGAGCAATTGAAGCTCACAGAATGTTATGCACAACAATAAAGCTCAAAGCTAATTTTTAGAATTTTACAAATATGAAAAAATATTAAAACCCAGTATATATGACATATCTTATCAAAAAAAAGTTTTACAAACTGCGAAGAAGTAATTTTTGTTCGTTTTAAACTTCAACTTCGTTCTTTACTTTTACCAGAAAATTTTGCTTTTTTTAAGATAAATTTTTGTTCAGTTTAGGTTTTAAAATATACTGTCATGCCCCATTGGATGCTCAGGAAATCAATTAGCCATCCTCCCTAATAGATGATAGATAACCATATAAAAAAATAACTAAATTTTATGAAGCCTCAAATAAATAAACTCAAATGAAGCTTATGAAACTTAAAAACGATTGCCCATATGGATCACTCGAGAACTGGGAAGCTGAATATATAGCTTTTCAAATGTCTTCAGTTGCGTGCTATCTAGAATTTTTACTTGATTACATTTTGGCCCTCTTTGGGCCAATTTTTCTGTTCTGTGCCACAAAATGACACAAAACCTCTCTTTTTGGCACCATTTCATTTGCCACATAAAAAGAACAATAGAGCTTTTAAAAGCTGGTTGAATGAGCCCTTCTCCAATATTCTAGAACCAATGGCTCTATACTATCAAACCCGAAAAAATCAAATAAATCCGTGACATGTGACCTGTGAGCCTATAACCATCTTTTTAGAAAAAAAAAATAAAATCTGACGTTCTCGTAGGTGAGGAATCGAGACCTCTGTATTAGTGTTTCTTTAAATGTTCACTTTAACAACGAAATCTTCATCAAGATTGTTCTCAGGATTTTCTCAGGCACGAAGATTCTGATGAGTAATTTTAATACTTAAAAATATATAAATGCCACCGCTGGATATATTTAAGTTTAAAGACTATGTAGTTTTAATCAACATAAAAGTTGTTTATTTTAATGTAAACGTTG
Organism: Artemia sp. Kazakhstan ARC1039; assembly: GCA_029168905.1. Classification (NCBI taxonomy): domain Eukaryota; kingdom Metazoa; phylum Arthropoda; class Branchiopoda; order Anostraca; family Artemiidae; genus Artemia; species Artemia sp. Kazakhstan ARC1039. Next base: position 10,864 of record JAQQPU010022612.1, read on the forward strand.
GTTTTAAAACTCTTTTTTAGAGTTTCAATTCCTATTCATCCTATTATCAGTTACTATTACTATTACTCAGTTACAATTTCTATTCAGCTCAGTTAGCTTACTATTATTATTATCAAAAATTGACCAGGAAGGGTTTAAAAATGAATTTTTTGCTTTTTTGGCCAAATATGTTAAAAATGAGAAACGCCAATGTTGGTGGTGTAAGTTTGAACGTACACTTAAATTTTGAGTTTTTTTCAGACTTATTTTCACTGACTCTTAATGTTTTTAAAGTTAATTTTTCCTTTTAAAGCACACTTTAAACCTTTATCAAGAAGACACGTGCAGCCTGGAAATAAAGAGCATCCGAAACTTCAAGGTAAATTTTAGTGGTCCTGTTAGAACTTGTTCCTAAGGCCTCTTAATCAAATTTCCCCCTCTTCTTTTCTTTCCTTTAATTAGACCTGAAAAGCCTGACCGCGTATTCGGTTATTTAGAGAGTGAACACAGGAGCGCTAACATTAGTTAGGAGAAGATAACCAATTTAAGATAAATATTCTTTGAAGATGCAAATGCAATCCTTTCAGTAAAATCCTTTCAGTAAATATTTTTCCAGGGGTGTAAATTGCTATGGGGCAGGGGGTCCCATAGCAAATGGGGTTGCCCCCAGCTGAAATTTAGTTTTTTCCAAAATATTGTCAAAACTAAGATAAACCTACATAATTCAAGCATCAATAGAAATAGATAAGTTTGTTTGTACATATTTACCTTTATAGTACTAAACAGTACCTTTATGGTACCAAATGACTTTTTTTTAGTTTTTACTGTCGTTTTCACATAATTTTCAAAAATTTTTCCCGATTTTGTCCCCCCCCCCAATATATTGAGGAAATAAGGGCACTGATGTTTCCCCTTGACCAATCATAAGTAGACTAGAACCTTATACTTTGCCAACGCCCCCGTATCAAACAGGTTTTTCTGGTAGGTATTTTACCGGTCCTATTCTACAGGGCATTACACCTTTGCCAACGTCCCTGTACCAAACAGGTTTTTTTGGTAGGTATTCTAGTAGTCCTATTCTACAGGGCATTACACTCTTTCAAAGAGGAACGAGTATAACTTGATTGGTGATTGGGATTTGAATAAAAGGAATAGTTTTCGTTACAATTCATATTAGTAAGAGAATTGAATTCAAAGAGAATAGTTTGTATTTGCAAGGATATTAGTAGAGGAAAAAATGGGTAGTGCATTTACATTATTGGAGATTAATGATGGAGCTGACAACAGTGATGCACGAGTACCTAATGTGGCTGTGGAAATAACTGCTGGTTGTAGACTATGTCTTGAATGGGACACTATGTATGCTAGATACGTGATATCATTAAGCAAATTTAAGCAGGAGGAGCAGCTATGTTTTGCTGGAAAATTGAATATTCTCCATATAAATAAACTTCGGTCAGCATTAGATGTCCTATCGAAATATATTGATGAGAACAAAATGCATCAGTGAATATTATTATTGTAATTTTGTTCAATAGAACTGTTTCTAAATCAATGGTATTTTTTTCTTTTTATAGTAGACTAGCGTATATTTTGTAGAGTAGAAAAAAGAAATTCTGGTTAGTCTGAAGTTGGTTGTGAGAGAGTTAGAACTCTAAAAAATGGATAGATTCGAAAAAGATCGAATCATGAGGAATCTAGTTCTTATGGAAAAACGTTTAGTTCTAGACGATGATTTTCTAGAGTTGTCTATTCAAAGGAAGATATTTTCTCGGGGAATGCTTGTCGATATAATGAAAACTGATTCTCCATCATTAGACTATTGCCTGAAGCTTCTACATTGTGGTCCAAATGCATTTACACAATTTATTGATATATTGATCACGACACGACAAAATGATATTGTGGATATGCTTTTAAACATTAGTTAGAGAAATTTAGGACTTTTTTTCATGAGAAAAGATGGTGCTCAAGGATGATTTACTCCTCTCTCTCTATCTCAGACAATTTTTTGATGTTGCTAGCTCAGTTTCATTGTGGCAGTGAGAGCGTCAACACATGACAAGATGTTCCATACATGTCCACTATGTATGTACTCACTGGGCAGCTGGTCATCATGTGAGAATTGCACTATGATTGATGAGTATGATGAAAAGTGTAGATTATGCAACCCGTGTAAATTGCATAGAGGATATGTTGTACAAATTAAAGGTTGTAATTCCTGTCTTGAAGAGGTGTGTGACTCTCATCCTAGAGGTTACCTATGCTCCAATTGTCATTATGATAAATGTAAGCAGTGGGAGAGTACATATCCCGGTATGATTGGAAAGAATCCTAACCGTGATTTTTGTTCATTGCTACGAGATTGGTATCGTCGTGGTTTTAGATTGTTCTGGGAGGAGGAACCAGGTCAACGATTCAACTGTTGGAACAACAAGAGAATATGGTTTCTACGTCATTGTTGTGAAGACAATGGGTGTTTTAATTATAAGCCCACTGATTTTTATTTGGCAGTGATGGAATGTGATTCGACACTTGAGGACACTGTTTATGAAATTGCTTCAAATACGCAAATTGAAACATGTGAATTCTATAGAATGAATGAGAATAGTATCATTGACTATACAAAGAGATATGACAAGAGTGAAGTCACACTCTACTGTAGAAAATGTGACCCTGGCTTTGCAATACATCAAGATCAGTACACTGTGAATTCAGATAATCTACCTGCACTAGTTGTTGTCGACAAATACCTAGTAGTGGATGAAATCTAAAGAGTAGAAAAGTCGTTTTATCATGTATATAATTTTTTTTTTTATTAATAAACAATTTCACATACATCTTTAGAACATTTTATTCTTAGGGCACTAAAATCAATATTAAATACACTTGTAAGTATATTCTCCACTAGAAAGTCGTTCAATTGAGGTAAGTCAACGTAGATGTTGAGAAACTGCTTGTAGGTGTAGCCACGACATCTGAACATGAAAAAGAGTAGTGCATGAAAGCCACATGTCTTAGTCG
>JAQQPU010022614.1:0-13866 GCA_029168905.1 Artemia sp. Kazakhstan ARC1039
CCTCAGAAAACTCACTTTAAACTATTTTCTGGGCATGTTCGGCATTTTTCCCATTTTCCCCCGCATTTCCCCCTTTTCCCTTGTTTTTCGGGTGCTCTCCCCACTCGGATTTATGGGGACTTTTGGTATGTTGTACAGAATTTTTTTTCTGATCATTTTGGTACCATTTTCATTTATATTGCAATTTTGTCCGGGTCCGACACTTTTTTGAGCTAAAAGTCCTGGACTATATCTTGTTTTGCAGACTTATCTTCCTATTCTTCCAATTTTTTTTTTAATTGTGAAAAAACACCCTGAGCCTTGGTTATTCTACTTTTAACATCTTCACTACTCCCGAAATCTTTACTAATAATACTACCAAGGTAAGTGAAGCTGCCCACTTGATCAATCTTTTCATTACCCAACGTTACCTTTTCATATTCACTTATTCCTAGCCTCAGTGACTTAGTCTTCTTAGCATTAATTTTCAAACCTATTCTAGCACCCTGAACTCGCAAAACCTCTAAGAGTTCATTCATTTTGCTGACACTTTCCTCTAGGATGCTTAAATCATCAGCATAATCTAAGTCCAGGAGACTTTTTCCTTCCCATTTGATTCCGTGCTTTCCTGTTGCCTTTCCTGTGCTCCTTAAGACAAAGTCCATCAAAATAATCCATATAAAGGGGGATAGGACAAAACCTTGCATAACTCCTGACTTAATACAAAACCTCATTTCCTACCTTTACCGCAGCAGTGTTATTCTCGTACATAGCACTAATCACTTTAATGTATTTGTTCGGTATACCATACAAGAATAAAACCTTTGCTAAAGCTCTTCTGTCAACAGAATCGAACGCTTGCTCATAATCTATAAAACTAAGGACCAAAGGTGTTTGACAACTCAGGCACTTCTCAATTATTAATCTAAGAGTGAAAATTTGGTCGACGCATCCTCTGCCTTTTCTAAAACCGCACTGTTCTTCTCTTAAAACTTTGTCTACGGCATCTCTCAGTCTAAAAAGTATCATATTACTAAGTAATTTGCTACCTACAGAGACCAGACTAATGCCTCGATAATTACCACACTCACTTTTATCACCTTTTTTATAAAGTGGCTTAATTAATACTTTCCTAAAAAAAATTTGGTACTTCCCCTTTTTCAAAAAACATATTCATAATCTTCAGTAACTTATTTCTAACCTTAGAGCCACCATATTTAAGAAACTCATTTGCTACCCTATTGACTACTCCCTCTTAATTTTTTGACATGCCAGCACAATATTTTGATCTATTTATAGACACATTAAATTCTGAAATCTTTTTTAAGATACATTCTGATAGATTCCAAACCTTTTTTAACTCCTTTTATGACAAGAGTTCCAGAAGAGGAATAAGACGGTCTGTAAATTTAATAATTGTAAATTTGTTTTAATCATTGTAAATTTAATTATTTAATTATTTTTTGAAATTAATTTAATTGTTTAATTATTAATTAAAATTTAATGTAACTTAAATTATTAATTTAAGTTTAAATGTAAATTTAATATTTTGTGAAAAACCAGATGAGGCAGACTGCTACCACCTTTCCCTCGCTGCCTGGGTTGCCACATTGACTATTCTAATATAGATTATTGGCCTGAAATAGAGAGCGAGTTGGAAAGGCATTTTAATTCGTCCAGCTTAACTGGAACATGAATGCCAATTCACACAACGTGTCGCATGTGAAAACGACACTTATAGATTTCAGCTTGCGTGCCATTGATTGCAAAATTTATTTTTTAGGTTTGGTTTCTTGATATATGGATCGAGTGTCGAATCTGTGTCTTTCAACAAGGCTCAGTTATTTGGTGGTAAAAACGCTCGTGATTTGCTACATTATCTGAAGGAAACATGTATGTACCCTTTTCTTCAAAGATGGACATGTGTTGTTGTGATGGGCAAAGTATCGAGAAAAAAAATGCGATTATCAAATAATTTTTCATATTTTGAGGTTAGTTTTTGACTCAAAAACCCGCAAGTCAGTAATTATAATTCAGTTTATAATTCTGGTTTTGAATGGTAAATTCCCAAAATACTTATCTTTTCCTGGTGAGGGAGAAGCAAAATAATTAACATGTGTATTTTTTTAGCAAGGTGAAATTGGTGTAGATACGTCTTAAATGGTAAAATTATCAAGACTGAGCTTTATACTTAAATTTGGTAATGGAAAACGTTTAATTATATTAATTTATGCTCATTCAGTTGAAAATATGTAATTCCACTTTGATTCTATCAAATTCTACATAGTAGGTTTTTTCCCTCTTTAAAAATCCTTGCGTTAGGCAAATAAAACTACTGAGTGGATCCAGAGCCCTAATTATATCTCAAGAAGACATCTCATGTCCCTGTCTCATTTTTTTTTTTCATCTGGTTTAGTGTTCTACTTCTAGTGTAAATTCTAGCTACCCATCTCTGCCTTCTCTTGTAAATGATTAAATAAAAAAAAACAAGTTTTTTTAACTGAAAGTAAGGAACGACGTTAAAACTTAAAACGAACAGAAATTATTCCGTATATGAAAGGGGCTGTCTCCTCCTCATTGCCTCGCTCTTTATGCTAAAGTTTTTTATTGTTTAAAAAAAATAAGAGCTGTGAGAAAGTCAAACTTTAGCGTAAAGAGCGAGGCGTTGAGGAGGGGACAGCCCCTTTCATATACGGAATAATTTCTGTTCGTTTTAAGTTTTAACGTCGTTCCTTACTTTCAGTTTAAAAAACTTGTTTTTTTATTTAATTTTTGAACGTTTTTGAATTAATGCAGGTTTTTATTTTGGCTCACCGTACATGAATAATTAAAACAAAATTTGTATATTAATTTTACTTTTATTTGGTTAAATGGGTTTCTCGAAACTTGTTTAATTTTATTTACGAACGTTTTTATTAGTAATAAATAAACGTAACTTACGAATTTACTTACGTAACGAACTTCTATATTCATACATTTTTAATACGTATATTAGGGGGCTCGCTCCCTAGTCAATACCTCGCTCTTTAAGCTAAAGTTCGAATTTTGTTCCAATTCTTTAAAAATGACCCCTTAATCACAAAGGCCGTTATTTAGAATAAATAGCTCTTATGAAAGTACTAAAAAATCTTTGGCTTAAAGAGCAAGGTATTGACTAGAGGGTGAACCCAATCATACAAGTAATATTTTCTGTTCGTTTTAAGTTTTGATGCTACTCCTTATTTTCAGTTGGAAAACTTGTTTTTTTATATTTAATTTCTGATCTTTTTTTTAATAATGCTGGGAAATCCGGCGCCCCCTTCATAGCAATGTCCCTTCCCCCATGAATACTTCCTTCATGGAAAGATCTTCCCAAATAACCCCCGACCCACCCACCCTCCTACTACCAGAAAAAATCCCCCCTAAAAACGTCTGTATACTTCCTAGTAACCAATACTATATGTTAACATTGGGTAAAGTTCATGACTTTCAGCCTTCCCCCCGGGGACTTCGAGGGATTAAGTCATCCTAAAGGACATACTTATTATATTTTCAACCATGCTGAACAAAATGGCTATCTCAAAATTTTGATCAGGTGACTTTGGGAAAAAAATGGGCGTGGGAGGGGGCCTAGTTGCCCTCCATTTTTTTGGTCACTTAAAAAGGGCAAAAGAACTTTTAATTTCTGTTCCAATGAGGCCTCCCACGATATTCTAGGACCACTGGGTCGATACGATCACCCCTGGGAAAAAAAAAAATAAATAAATAAACACGCATCCGTGATCTTTCTTTTGGCAAAAAACGCAAAGTTCCACATTTTTGTAGACAGGAGCTTGAAACCTCTACAGTAGGGTTCTCTGATACGCTGAATGTGATGGTGTGATTTTCATTAAGATTCCATAACTTTTAGGGGGTCTTTCCCCCTTTTTTCGAAAATCAGCAAAATTTTCTCAGGCGCGTAACTTTTGATGGGTAGGACTAAACTTGATGAAGTTATATATTTGAATTCAGCATTGATATCTGATTCTTTTGATGTATCTGTTGGTATCAAAAACCCGTTTTCTAGAGTTTCGGTTACCATTGAGCCGGGTCGTTCCTTACTTACAGTTCGTTACCACGAACCGTTTGAAAAAAGTTGTAAGCTATCGTAGCACTTCAAAATGAACGCTAAGTTACGCTATCTTTTACAACTTCAAAGAAAACGCAAAACAGACGCTTATTAACGAATTAGGGCACCAAGGAATTTGCAAAACTCTCCGTACGTCAGTCGGTGTTTTGAGGCCAGGTAAGTCTGCTGATTGGTGTGGGAGGTGGCAGTATTATTTGGTGTTTCTCCTTTACTAATATCGCTTTGACGAGTTTCATTATTGGGCCGTGTCTTCGATCGAACAAAGCAGGCAAGCCTAAGAACTCAAGGACACTTTCATAGTTGCCGTAATGCGGTCCTATGTTAGAAGTTTTTACAAAAAGATGGTACATCTTGTCCTAGTTCAACTTCATTTATTCAATACTAAATTATTATTATTGAAATATTATTGTTATAACAAAAATTCAGTGGTCATTTTCTATATCGGAAGACATTGTGTAGCCTACATTTAGCAACGCTGGTGCAAAAAATGTAATCTTACAAAAATGAAACGATCCACTTATTTCTTTTTAAAGTTCCCCCGAATATATGATTTCACGACAAAAATACTGATGGAAAACTGTACTGGAAAGGTTTTGTATTTATTTCTAGCGAATCTGAACAAAAGGAATAATCTATCGATAAAGAAATAATACAATTACTTCTTGCCAAGTTTCCCCACACAGTAGAATGAGAATTAAAGCTGAAGAGAATGTTTTTACTTGTATTGAACAAAATATATACAAAAAGAATGATCTTATAAAAATGGAATGCAGACACATACGTAGGCATCTTCTTCAAGTAATAACGAAAAATAATTGTTAAGTGTGAAGAAATTCCAGAAAATATCGGGAGGGGCTTTCGGGCCTACACTAGTGGCGTAATTTCGTCAAAATCCTGAGGGGGGGGGGACTGGAGCTAATTTTCCCAAATCAAGTGAAAATGACTGCAAAACTGAAAACTGAAAAATGAGCCATATAGTACCATAAAGGTAAAGATATACTAAAGAAAACTGACCCATTTCTGTGGAAGCTTGAATTATGCAGGCTCATCTTAGTTTTGACAAGATTTTTGAAGAAACTAAATTTCAGCTGGAGGGACAAACTAAGGTCAGGTGGGGGGGGGGGGCGGACAAAGCGAGGTAGGGGCGCTTGCCCCTCCTGCCCCGTAGTAAATCACACCCTTGCTCTACACCTCCCCCTTCCCTTGTGCGAGTGTATGATGGAGTGGTTCTTTTTGTTTTTGTTAAGATTTCCTGAATATTTACCTTTACGCTCTAACAAAATTGCCTTCTTCTCAAGGATGTTAGAGGATTTGTTGAATAGGTTATTGAATCAATAATTTGGTCCAGACCCTAACAATTGTTCGAAGCAAGCTTATGATAACTTATAAAACAAGAACAAATATACAAATGTAATTAGTAAGTATAGGATAAAATCAGTTTTAATTTTAGATTAAATTGTGTATTTAACAGTCTTTCTGAGTCAGTTTTCCATTAGGTTATCTTTTTTTGTTGGTTCTTCTTTCAATTCTCTGTTTATTGATTCCTCTTTTCGATACATCTGATTTTTTATGTTTATTTTCAATTTGTATTCAAGAGGTTTGTAATTGATCATGGTTTTTGCACTGATTTTAAGAAGGTAGGCAAGAATTAAAACAGAAAAGATAAGAATTAGATATGCCATCTTTTTTGTGGTGTACTTGTAAGCGCTACCTACCATGTGAAAGTTAAGCTTCAAAAACGCGGGTAAAAATAAACAAAAATTGCAAAATAGGACATGTGAAACGGAAAAGAAAGAGGTCAGCAAATCTGATTAAAAAACATGAAAACTTTATCTTGCATTTATGTTTAAAAACGTAGATTTTGAAAAATACTCTTTAGGTATTTTCATTGAAAAAATGGAAGAAACAAAGTTGTAAGTTCTAGATTTCAAAATGCCGTTTTTGATATCTTCATAAGAAACGAAAAAAATCACTCTCCCTCAACACATTTTTGTGAATTTGGTGCAACTCGACTACACCAGATCAGTGTTGAATAATCCAGATCAGGATTAAGATAGTATAACCATAAAAGCAAAAATGTGCCAAAGGCACCTTTCTTCAAGTGAAAATGCGGCGAAAATAAACTTTTTAAGTTGCTTTCAAAACCGTAGTCATGTGAAGGACTCATTGCACAATCACCGCAGAAGTGAGGAAAATGTTGCAAATGAACCACTGCTAAAAATGCTTCAGATTAGTGTGCAACATTGACCAGAGCTAAAAAGAAGCCTCATTTTTTTGAAGGGGGGAGCAGAGTGGGCACTTGCCCCGAGCACAGGAATTTTGTGAGTGCAAAAGTTCAAATCAGTAATTTAGCAGTAATAATCATTTGTAATTTTTGAAATTTTATTTCTATTAAAATAAAGTATAGGGCGCAGTTAATAAATGATTAAATAATAATAAATATAGTAATTAACTAATAACAATTAAAATGACTGAATTCAGATAAACAACAGTAATTAAAATAATTAAATAATCTAAATAATAAACTAGAAAATAATTTTAAAATGAATTATTAATTAATTAATAAATTGTAAATAATTTTGTTAATGAATGAAAATTTTGGTCAAATTTTTCTGAACATTTTTGGGAGAGCGGGGAGGGGGGCTAATCAAGATTTTGCCCTAGGGGAAAGACAGGGCAGAGCCCCCACTGCAGAGCTATTTTTATAGGTCCGCTTCCTGGGTGTTTCCTCCTTCAAGTAATAAGCCCCTGTGTGTCTATGTGTTAGTTTCATCGCCTTGGCTTATGGTGGTGAAGGGGGGGGGGCTGGTTATCAGCTTTAAACGGGTAGTATTGAAGAAGAGTGTTTGTCGATGTTCAAGCACTGGAAGGCCTTAAAGCCACGACGAGTTTGCAGTGCTATTAGCAGTAATTCTTTGCTGGCATGTTTACACTCGTTTTCATAACTTTTTAATTTTTTCTGTGTCATTATTATTTTTGAGCCTTTATCTTAGACTATTAATTAGTAACCCATGAAAAATAGCGAGATTAAGGAAGAGTCTGTTAGGATTACACAGGTTGAAGCTGCAAATTTATGCTAGCTCATTTACAATGACTTAATCATTTTATTTAGTTGTATAATATTGATTTAAACTGTTATGTTATGGTAACTCCCACCGAAGCTAAAGAAAGTAAGGCAAGGATATTTCGCTTTTAACTATATTTTGCTCAGTGCTGTAAGTATTCCATTCATGCAAGTTTGATAAATTATATAAATTAGTTGCATTTCAGATCCAAATAATGAATTGGGACGCGTATCAAACAACATTGATCAGTTAAGACTTGCCCTCGAGACCTTCCCATTCCGCTATCACTCATCAAGAACTGTGATCTTTGTTCCATGTAGCTTGTGTAAAATTAGTGACGTAGAGGTAATATATTATTTGTTTTTCACTGTGTATTCTAGATAAAAAAAAAATCGAGGTGACGGGTAAGCGAGAGTGCCGATGACGAAATTATACCCGTTCTGTTTTCGGGGTCGTATAGTTTAATAGGCAGAATAAAGATAACCAAGAGCGCCACGGACGAAAACTCACACACTCTGTTTTTGTGGCTGCATAATTTAACAGGTGGAATAACCGGTATCAGAATAAAGATTTTTTAGTTTAGACTTGCTATTGAGACCAACTGTAGTCTTTATTCTATATCTATATAGCTTAGGTAAGATTAGTTTCTTATAGGTAGTTTGAGATCTCTTCTTTCTGAACTAATTGTAATTCAGGGAGTAATGTTAGAATTTAAATCTTGCATGATTGCTGCACCTGTTTATAGTTGTCGACTGCAACGTGCCCCACAGTACACAGTGCTTTAATTTAATGCAAATAGGATGTTAGAAATATAGCTGTCGTCATTATTGAAGTGTTGTCGAGCCACGAAGTATGCCATTTTTTGGGTATATTTTGTGAATTCCAAGCCTTAGTATTTGTAACAATTTTTGTAACAATTTTGCTAGGGATATAATCCCTACCAGGGTAGTCGTCATTCTCTGTTAATTGTAGCCTATATTCAGAGGGTAATTTGTAAAAATTATTGTCAAAAATGTTACATAATTATCGAGTATGTGGTAAAGTGATTTTAAGGTGTTAGGGTGAAGTTGTAGTTGATGCCTTTATTTCTCCCTTTATAGGGGAGATACCTGTGGTCCTAAGGTAAATAAACTTTGGTAGCGTGCCTTAGGCTAGGACCTGACTAATGGGGCGTACCAGCTGGGAATATTCGAGGGACTAAGTTAAGACTGTAGAGAGGTTGGCTATAATACAATACTTTTATTCAGCTAACACACAACGATACAGGTTCTGATAATATAGAAGCCACTGGGACTGGTTGTCCTAGGGAGTCAACAAGCATAAGGAATCTACGATAAAGAACAATACAATAAGATACTTGAACACTTACAATAACCCATCAATATTCCAAGGTATTTCTAAAATCAACGGACCAGAGGTCAGTCCGGCATAAAATTATTATATCACACCCCGTTCCCATAAAATGTATCTTTTATACATTTCATCAACCACATCGTATCGGGTCCCACTGACGCACATAGCTAGGAAGTGGTGATTTTTCAATTTCCTATTAAGTACACACACACCAGGATGTGTTCCTTATCTTAATTAAATAAAAAAAAACAAGTTTTTTTAAATAAAAGTAAGGAACGACGTTAAACATAAAACGAACAGAAATTATTCCTTATCTGAAAGGGGCTGTCCCCTCCTCAACGCCTCGCTCTTTACGCTAAAGTTTTTTATTGTTTGNTGTGAGAAAGTCAAACTTTAGCGTAAAGAGCGAGGCGTTGAGGAGGGGACAGCCCCTTTCATATAAGGAATAATTTCTGTTCGTTTTAAGTTTTAACGTCGTTCCTTACTTTCATTTAAAAAAAACTTGTTTTTTTTATTTAATTTTTGAACATTTTTGAATTAATGCAGATTTTGATCTTGGCTCACCGTATATGAATAATTAAAACAAAATTTGCGCATTAATTTTACTTTTATTTGGTTAAATGACTTTCTCGAAACTTGTTTGATTTTATTTACAAACGTTTCTATTAGTAATAAATATACGAAAATTACGAATTAACTTACGTAACGAACTTCTATATTCATATATTTTTAATACGTATATTAGGGGGTTTGCCCCCTAGTCAATACCTTGCTCTTTAAGCTAAAGTTCGAATTTTGTTCCAATTCTTTAAAAATGACCGCTTAATCACAAAGGCCGTTAATTAGAATGAATAGCTCTTATGAAAGTACTAAAAAATCTTTGGCTTAAAGAGAGAGGTATTGACTAGGGGGTGAACCCAATAATATATGTAATATTTTCTGTTCGTTTTAAGTTTTGATGTTGCTGCTGTTGCAGTTGAAAAACTTTTTTTTTATATTTAATTTCTGATCTTTTTTTAAATAATGCTGGGAAATCCGGCGTCCCCTTCATAGCAACTTCACTTCTCCCATGAAAACTTCCTACATGGAAAGATCCTCCCACATAACCTCCGACCCAACCACCCCCCCACCCCCACCCCCCACCCCCCACTACCTGAAAAAATCCCCCCCTGAAAACGTCTGTATACTTCCCAATAACCAATACTATATGTTAACATTGGGTAAAGTTCATAACTTTCAGCCCTCCCCCCGGAAACTTTGTGGGATTAAGTCATCCTAAAAGACATAATTATCATATTTTCGAACATGCTGAACAAAATGGCTATCTCAAAATTTTGATTGGGTGACTTTGGGAAAAAAATGAGCGTGGGAGGGGGCCTAGTTGCCCTCCATTATTTTTGGTCATGTAGAAAGGGCACTAGAAATTTTAATTTCCATTCCAATGAGCCATCCCACGATATTCTAGGACCACTGGGTCGATACGATCACCCCTGGGAAAAAAAAACAAAAAAAATAAACAAACAAATAAACACGCATCCGTGATCTTTATTCTGGTAAAAAAAAATGCAAAATTCCACATTTTTTGTTGATAGGAGCTTGAAAACTCTACAGTAGGGTTCTCTGATACGCTGAATATGATGGTAAGATTTTCATTAAGGTTCTATAACTTTTAGTGGGTCTTTCCCCCTTTTTTCGAAAATCGGCCAAATTTTCTCAGGCGCGTAACTTTTGATGGGTAGGACTAAACTTGATGCAACTTATATATTTTAAATCAGCATTAAAATTTGATTCTTTTGATGTATCTATTGGTATCAACATTCCGTTTTTTAGAGTTTTGGTTACCATTGAGCCGGGTCGCTCCTTACTTACAGTTTGTTACCACGAACTGTTTGATAAAAAGTGGTATTTCTAAACTTTGTATTTGTGTCTTAATGTTTTTCTAAATTCCAAATTTGAATTAATTAGAAAACGTCACCACAAGTACATAGAGTTAAAAAAAAATCGACAGTGGGCTGCCTTAGTACAGATAGGTGGCCAACAATATTGCCATTACAGAACCTGATCGTTCCGGGCCATACAGTATACTATTTGAATAGGTATCATTTCTGAACCCCAAGTACTTTTCAATTTGTTATAGTACGGTCTGGGGTGTAGCCCCTGCCAGGGGTATTTGTCTTTCTGTATAAATTGTATATTCTGAGGGTAGTATATGATTTATAGAATGGATAATCGTATCCTGTTTGTAGCTCTCGACTACACTAAGCAATACAGAGTGGGTTGGCTTAGTACAAATAGGTAGGCCTATCTATAAATGATGTATAGTACTGGGCTTTTAATTACATGTTACTGCGTATCACTCTAGATTTTCGGTGCGAATATTTTTAGATTTGGTATAGTATTGCATTCATTGTCTAGCCAAATTTGTACAGAAAATGTTCGCTTTCACGAGTTTTAAAACAAATGTAAAATGGTCGCAGTATTTAGTTCGGTCGACCATTTTGCAACATTTAAAAAATATTTTTATTTTATTAACAAATATGTTTGAACCTCTGGATTTCTGCGGATTATTGCCAAATAAGCTTTATATTGTACAATGAAGAATAATCTCTATTTATCCTTGTAGATTGCTTTAATTTATTTTTCACTTAAAAATGGACCTTTTTGCACCAACAATTTCGACTTTTCGCTGTGGTCTTTATTCATTTGTCAACATTTAAATATATTCAGACATTTGTGAATCACAATAAGCATTAATTTCTATTATTTTCTCCCTTTGTCATTTCTGTAACACAGCCTTGTAATGTTCAGAATATGTGGAGTATATAAATAACTAACAAACATTAATAGAATATAGCTTATAGTTAGTACAGCCTAAGCAAAACGAGGTAATGTCAAATATCAAAATATACCCCCCCCCCGTCCTGCATTTCTAGGTTCTTTCAACTTCTTGAAGTATGCTCTCACTTTTCTAATTCTATGCTAGTTTACTGACGGTCATAAAATTAAAGCCGAAAGTGTATCTGGTTGACTAGTAAAGCGGTAACTACTCTCTCTAGGGTTGCTTGTCAGCGAGTGGCATTGATCAAACCCATGAGAGGATTTATTGACAATTTTTATTGGCAGTTTTTATAATTTACTGTTTAGCCATTTATAAATCTTCCCAATCGACTTCCCCTCCCCCTTGGAGGAGTGGGAGGTAAGGCACACCCTTTCCAAATCCATATATCAACTACTACCCATGTATATTTTTTTTTCTAGGAACAAAAGAGACTTACTTCTGCGTTGACGGATGGTAAACTACCAGTGCATATATACTTTAATGAGGAGTTTAACTTCCTGAAGCCTACTGAAAGGAAGTCCATTCTAGGATTTAACACCGATGGGGGCATTACCACAAAACAATCTGGGGTTAAGAAAGTGGGTAGTCATATACAGCTGTTGCAACGCAGTGCTGGAATCTGTGCTGATATATCTTTGAAAACAAACGGTGAGTACTTACCAGGGGCGGATCCAGGATTTTTTAGGGGGGGGGTGAGGGCGCAAAATAGGTTGATCCGATGAAAAAAAATTTAGGGGGGGCACAAAAAAGGTTGATCCGATAAATTTGCGTTAGGAGCAAGTTTAATCAACGCAAGCTTGAGTTAATTAAGTAAATTACACTACTTTCGACTACGCTAGTGGGGCGCACACCTCCTCGCCCCCCTGGATCCGCCACTAGTACTTATATTAATCTATATACTAACTACCGTAATTCAAGAAATCTCCCCCCTCCCCCGTTGTTTTCAATAGATTGCTGAAAATCTTTGGATCCAGTTACTCGGTAAAATGTAGAGCCCCTTCAGGCTTTAGCATAAACTTTCTCTCTCCAGGTTTTCTTGCATCGGCTTCCTATTATGGGGGCCTGTAAGGGGTTGGTGCTAACTGCTGGCTGATAATTTGCCTCCCCCCTATTCGATTAGAGGAAAAAATACACAAGATGGTGATTTTTTTTCGTTCTAGTAAAGGTATTATATTTTCCAGCAACTGGAGTCTTTTAATACTTGGCCTAATTCCTTAGAAAAAGCTTTCGCAAGTATCATGTTCCTTGACTCGGAAAAAAATGACTCATACATTTGATGACAGTTTGCACCGAAAGTTCAACTGTCTAATTTCTGCTGTGTAATATCAAATATGATGACTGTGTTTCCTCTGCCGAATTTTTCTATTGTTTTAACATTTTATATGAAGGTGTAAGAGGAAAATCATTATTGGTCACTAAAGCCTCTGCTTTCAAAACAAATGGTCAAGCCTCCTTCGCCAATGGAATGTTTTATCGTCCCCCCTACCTCACATAATTTTAAGCGCTTGATTGTAAGATATGTGTGTCCATGATGTCCTACAATAAAATATATAAAGACAGGAGCTTTCAAATTTGTGCATATCTACTGAAGAGGACATACTTATAAGTTGGTAAGCTCCAGACGGACTGTGTGGAGGTTTTCAGATAATACCGCAATGCGAAATTTGCCTGGGTATATCCCAGAGATGAAACCGCGATAAAGCCTCCAAGAGGAGTCTTCATTCCCCACTAATTAGCCTATGGTGTTTTGGCTAGTTTTTAACATATTTTATACCCAGACTTAAAACAAGGCTATGAATGTCACCCAGCCATTTCATATTAGTGAAATTATAGGGGGAATTGTAAAAATCTAGAGATTTAAAGGCTGGATCTGAACCCACCTGCCTACATTCATGTCCTTAATATCAGCAGATATCCCAGATTTGATACCGAAAAAG
Organism: Artemia sp. Kazakhstan ARC1039; assembly: GCA_029168905.1. Lineage (NCBI taxonomy): Eukaryota > Metazoa > Arthropoda > Branchiopoda > Anostraca > Artemiidae > Artemia > Artemia sp. Kazakhstan ARC1039. The sequence goes on from JAQQPU010022614.1 coordinate 13,282, forward strand.
TTGGACTTTTCAGCACCGATTCAGGCTGTTCCAAGGTATAGAATATAGAATCCATACCCGTACTAGTCCAAGTAATTATAAAAGTTTGGTAGAATAGGAAGATAAGTCTGCAAACCAAGATTAGAATATTAGAAGCTACAGTGATGACAGTGGTCAAATATGGCTCTGAAGCATGGTCGCTCCGAAAAGCGGATGAAGATTTGCTAGATGTTTTCCAGAGACATTGCTTAAAGATTTTTCTGGGTACCCGGCTGACTGACCGTATTTCAAACAATAGGCTATACGAAAAATGTGGTTCAATACCGCTCTCTAGGGCTATAATGAAAGAAAGGTTGATGTGGCTAGGGCACGTTGTGCAGATGAAGGATGATAGATTGCCGAAGATTGTTCTTTTCGGCGAACCGTCTAGGGCTAAGCGGAAAGCAGGTCGTCCTCGTCTGGGGTGGGAGGTCGTCATAAAGAAAGATTTAAAGGAAATGGGATTTTCGTGGGCGGATGTAAAAAGGGAGGCTTTGAATAGATTGAGGGGGAGGAGGAGCGTGCGTAGCTGTGTTGGCCTCAGGCGGCTTGGTGCTGCGGTGAGTG